>CM042247.1:22640342-22845342 GCA_023566225.1 Romanogobio albipinnatus
GCAAAACTTGGCAGTGTGATGCGTTTGGTAAGATGTTTCAAGTTATTTTTAGTGTGTTCCTCTGATTTTCCTAAGGTGTTCTGAATCATTGCAAAAAAGACAAAAACAATTAATTCATAGTTCTTGCAACTCCAACTTGAAAATAACCAATGAAACGCCCCACGATTCAAGTTAATTCCTATTTCAGTGACTAGCCTAATTTGACACCATTTACAAAATGGGTCGGAAAGGGTTTTTATGGTGCAAACAGATTACTTTTGTTGTTGTTGTTGTTGTTGTTGTTGTTGTTGCAAACATGTCTAATAGCTAAAGCACAATTCAATTAATTAAACAGTCTAGATAATCTAGACAACATTTTTTTCAGTTTTATCATCCCCCAGATAAAAATCCTATATTTAAACTCTTGAGAAAAATACACTTTCTTTATACAGAAATTATATGGAATTTTTACTGTAAAAACCTGTTAATTGGTTAACTTACCATATACGGCGGAAAAATGTAAATGGTTTAACATTGTGTTATATTTAAATAACACTACAAAAAACTACAAATTACCATATAATTAAAGGCACAGTATGTAAGTTTCGCTGCTAGAGGTCCCTTATTCAAAACAAAGGCGTTGCTTTATGATGCCGTGAATGAGTGGAATCATGGGAGTTGTAGTCTTGTGAATATAATTTATGCGCAAAAATGCAATATTGCATAAAACATTTGCGAATAAAGCACCGTTTCATCCAGTGAGTCGAAGAGAACATAATTGTCACTTCCTGATAAACTACCGCTAAAAAATCACTAAGAAACATAGGAGAAGCCACCATATATAATCATTTTTGTATATAATAAATTATTTGCGTCTCAGAGAAACTTGTGCGTCTAAATAAACGTGTTGTCATGCTTTCAGAGGCAGATGTGCTGTTTGGGAACGCAGTCGTGTAAGACAGTTCTAGGAGGGAAATATACCGAGCATCTTTGGCAACAGACTTCTGAATGACCAAAACAGCATTTCAGATGCTGTGCAAACAAGATTTTTCCGCTGGTTAGTACAGTTATGCTGTTACATCGCGAAAGTCACATGATTTTCTTTATGCGCATCAAGGAATTTATTCGGTAAATGCGTTTCCATCGTAGTTTATGCGCATGTTTTCGTATAGGATCGAAAATGTATCCGACTCAAACGAGCCCATAAGTTTTTAATGCGCATTTTTAGAATTTATGCACATCTTGGCGTTTCCATTCAGCATTTTTTGATGCGATATCCCAAAATGCGCATAAAAATAGGTGGATGGAAACATAGCTATTGACATTATATCACTTCATAAGTTGGTACCAACAGGTACCAATATGCCATACTGTAATACCTAAAACAATATGTTACGATAAGATACAACCAATATGACATTCTCATTTCAGACGAACACAATCGGAAAAACATTAAACAATGTCCTGGCTCTTCCAAGCTTTATAATGGCAGTTTTTTAAGCAGATTCTATATCCATCATAACTGCTCCACACGGCTCTGGGGTGTTAATAAAGGCCTTCTGAAGCGAATCGATGCGTTTGCGTAAGGAAAATATCCATATTTAAAACTTTATAAAGTCAAATGTCTAACTTCCAGCGAACCCAAATGCTAATAATGACAGTGAATGTTGCCCGCGCCTCTCGCAGTTCAAAATGCTTACGCAATGTCTGACGTCCGTAACTGGTGTGTAATGTCGTCAGACGTAGCGTAAGCATTTTGAACTGCGAGAGGCGCGGGCAACATTCACTGTCATTATAAAGATAAAGAAAAATAAAAAATAAAGGAAAAGCCAGGACATTTTTTTTTATGTAACTCTGATTGTGTTCGTCTGAAAGAAGAATGTCATTTACACCTAGGATGGCTTGAGAGTGAGTAAATCATAGGCTATTGTTTTCTTTTTTTGGAGTGTGTGTGAGTGTGTTTTTGTATATTTAGGTTGGGTCTTTAAAATAACAGTGCGAATGCTAAGCGAACCAAGACTAAATATATTTTCTTTTTTTTTGGGGGTCTGACCAAAAGAACTGAACTACAAGTGTGAACAGTGATTTTTTGGTGATTCTAGTGATTTTCTGGCAACCATTTAAGGGGTTATTTTTACAGTGAAATAGCACACCACTCATTAAAAAACACGTTATAATGCATGTTGCACAAGTTGTATGCCGAACAAATAAAAAAAAATAGGGTTATATTAGGGTTAGGGGCTCGTTCAAAACCCAACACTAGTATGAACAATAGTAGTGATGAACAATAATAGTGATGCATATCTGTTTGTTGTCTAATTATTTTCTATTCTCTCTGGGGGGGGGGGGGGGGTAGTTCAAACAAATGAACTAACAATCATTTGTTTATTCAAAAGCAATGCAAGTTCTGCCATGTGATCAAAGACTACAGAATTTGGCCTGCAGTCTGTAAAGTCTGCTCATTACTTCTTTAAGAAAAACTTGCACTTCCTAATGACTAGAAAAGACAAGAAAATGCCTTCAAATCCTGCATTCATGCACTTTCTTGGTGAGAAATCATTATGCCAGACTTTTGACAACAAAAGATTTCAAAAGAAAGGCCCTTAGTGACTGACTGACTGACTGACTGACTGCATTTGGTCTTGTAGGCAATTCAGATAACCTTGAAGAGATTCTTCTTTTTGTCTTAACCTGAACACAATGTTCTTTCATCTAGTTTAAGATGAAACATTTTTATCTGTCAAACAGAACAAACAGTCAACTACAAATTGACACAAGATATAGATGAATAGGCAGACTAAAACTCTTGTATGATTTATGAATTTTGCAGTGGAACAAAATATCAGTACAATAACAAAACTTTCTGAATTATGTGAATTATATGAATTATATATTGTTGAATTATATATTATATATGAATTATATATTGACAAAGCTGAAAAGTTGTTTGGCAAAGCTCTAATATCTAATATAATACACAAAATCTGAAAATAAATTAAATATTTGACTTTATTTATATAAAACTGTGTTGCATTTTAAGCATAGTTAAATGTATATATTATTAACCCCTTAAACCCGAAGTGTACCGCCCGCGGTACTTTACTCTTTGCTTTACTCTCCTTGCTGCGGTTTTGGAGTTATGAGTCTTTAAATGTGTGTATGTCACTCAGAAAACAACAGTTTTCTAATTTTTTTCAGGGTGTCAAAGACTGAACAAAAAGGCTACTTTTGTTCTAAATGCTGTAACTTTTGATTACTTTATGCAATCACCACAAAATTTGATCCAGATTCAGACCACATATTTATAATATTTTTTTTTGTGCTGACCTATTTCCTTCCTGAGTTATTGAATGTTAAATAAGAAATATTTGTAAAATGATTTAAAAAATATTTTTAAAAATGGCCTTTTATCAGCAGTTTCTCAGCAATATATTGTCCAAATATAATAATTTTCTAAAAATATAAAATGTTTGCTAACGAATGATACCTACCATTTGACTTTCCTTACTATAGTTTTGGAGTTATGAGTCTTTAAAGTTGTATATGTCACTCAGACAAAAAAACTTTAAAAATACCTTCAGGTCTTAAGGGGTTAATAATTATTATTTTACCTTATTATTCACATATTACATAAAACTGAGTGTTGCATTTTAAGCATATAGTACCATATGTGACCCTGGACCACAAAACCAGTCATAAGGTGCATGGGTATATTTAGGGCAATAGCAACAATACATTGCATGGGTCAAAATAATATATTTTTCTTTTATGCCAAAAATCATTAGGATATTAGGTAAAGATCATGTTCCATAAATAATATAAAAAAAAATTATTATTAGTAGTAATATGCGTTGTTTCATTTTGACAAATTTAAAGGCGATTTTCTCTACATTTCTTTTTTTTTTTTTGAGCCCTCAGATTCCAGATTTTCAAATAGTTTTATCTCGGCCAAATACTTTCCTATCCTAACAAACCATAAATAGAAAGCGTATTTATTCAGCTTTCAGGTGAAAATCTCGATTTAAAAAAATGTACCCTTATGTTTTGTGGTCCAGGGTCACATATTTAATCAATTAAAATAATAATTTTTGATGTACAAAGTCATATACTTGTAGATTACATTTTAATTTAACTAAATATAAAAAAATCAGAAAAACATATTTTACCTTATTTACATAAAACAATGTTGTTGTTTTTAGCTTAATACTGTAAGCCATTAAAATAATCACTATTTTTGATGTGCAGTCATATACACGTACATTACATTTAGATTTTAGAATGAGAAAAACACATACTAAAGTCTCCAGTGAGGAACAGAGCCTCGGCTTCCGGGGCCCACTCCTTAAAGACGAGGCTGTTGTCTGGCATCCGCTGTACTCCGTAACTCTTATAGCTGCTTGTGAACTGATCGAAGCCTCCTTCAGCCTCCTCAAGGAGTGCGAGCTGCTTTTCAAACAGCCCATACCTTTGAAAACAAAGCAGAGGACTTCTTAACAAACACGGATCGAATAATAGAGTTAATCTGCTGTATCTGCAAGTTCCACAACCGTAAATCTTATGTCTAATTGGCTATAGTAAATATATCATTCCATTCAGATGATATGGGCGAAATACAAAACAAGTATATCCCAATACACAAGAAAACCAACTCAAAGAGAAAGGCTGTTAAACAAATTATTTTGCATTCAAGAGCGTAAACTGAATTATTTAATAAGTTAATATTTTATACTTTTATATACGCCTCCTATTGAACATCCCTTGGCAGAAGAACCACATTTACCCTCAGGATCGCCTTTGAAATCTCAAAGTTGAGTTTGCATTTGAAAACAGTCGCCCACTCATGTATATTGATGGAGAATGCCATTGACCTGGCATCTTTGACACACTGCACATTACATCACCTGGAGACACTAAACACCTAGGCATGTATCCTGTTCTTTGACTTCACTTCTGTTTTCAATATCATCCACCTTCTTAAACAGAAAAATGGGCATTAAGCCAGCCAAGTGCTGCTGGCTGCTCGATTTTATACAAGGCAGATGAAGTTCACCTCCCACCTTCTGGCCATCAACAACGGTGTGCCACAAGGCTCTGTATTCCCCCCACTTCACTTTATCTTTGTTCACAAATATGCTAGTTTTACATGAATGCAAAGAAGCACCGGCTATATGATGGTAATATAGAATATACATCTAATGATACAAATGTGCCAATTTTGCAATCCATTTATACTATGGTAGATATTTCAGATGTTTTTTTTGTTTTTTACTCAGGTATTTTATAATGTGAAGAAGTTGGTTTTGCACTGGTGCCAAACTTATCAATTTATTATGAATAAATATTTTGGTTTGCATCTATAAAGTGATCTAATAGTCTATTGTCTAATAGTCTAAAGTTTGTTTTACCAGCTTGCAAGCCAACGGAGAGTTAACTAGACTGCCCTGGCTGCAAATTACATTTGCTGCCACTAGGGTGCGTCTAGAATTCTAGGCTAGTTTTCCTGTATTTTTGATTATATAAATGTATCTTTGGTGAGCTTGGTGATCGTACTGACTAAAATCGTACTGACCACAAACTAGGGATGAACGATTAATTGCATTTGCGATAATATCGTGATATGATAAAACACGATTTCCTAACCGCAAAGGCTGCGATTACAGTCTGGTCACGTGACACGCGAGAGTAAAGTCTGCAGAAGAAGCAGCAGCTTGGCACGTTACACATAGCATATGCCTGGCCTAAAAGGAAAAAAAAAACTGTTTGTGTTTGATCTATCTAATATTGTGTTGTTCGTACTATAGGCTACTATCATCTCTCCAACGATTCTGGATCGATTCTGAGCTTAGATGGCGCTGCGTGTGTTTTAGAAACACCCGTATTCTGATTGATTCCATTATCTCTCTCTTTCGCTCTCGCTCTCTCTCACACACACAATCACACATGAACCATAAAATAATATTTCAAAACATTCCGAAAGGTTGACGGCGCGAATTGCAATGACATTCGCAGGCTTCTATGCACAGGATATGCGCTGTGAGAAACTTTGCTTGATGTCACGCTTACAGTGTGTTCTCGCCCGCCGGAATTTTCCTTACAAATGCTCAACGAAGGCTTAATTCATGTCGTTAGGAATGCAGTGTGTTTGTATATTAAAAATAAGAAACTCGCTGACAGAAGGCTTTCCATTTCAAATGCTCACGCGGCGCTTTGTGAAGAGTGCTCGCGAGCACGCATCTGTGTGCGTCTCAAAATGCTTTTATGACGCAAAATTAATGTAAACACCATCAGTAATGTCTTAATGAATTCAACAGACAGGGCAAAAACATCTTATATTTCAAATTCGTTCAGCCCTACCACAAACCTTTGAACGAGGTAGTGTATATATGGTATATCGATACTGTGATATAAAAATGAATGACTCATACTTTGATAAACGATTTTGGTCATGTCTAACGCTAAAATAAGGACAATATCAGCTAGAAGTGTATTAAATCAAATCACCTGATGTGCTAACAATAACCAATGAATGACCTTTTTTTAATCAAAAAAGTAAACTTTTTCTTTAAATCACAGACCTCAAAGTCTTCTTTCAACAAACTGCCATAACGGACTACTTACAATTCGTAGGCACACCTATCCGAGTATCCGTTGCGTTGCCTCATCAGGAAGGCACATTAGATACTGATTAGGTGTGTGTGTGTGTGTGTGTGTGTGTGTGTGTGTGTGTGTGTGTGTGTGTGTGTGTGTGTGTGTGTGTGTGTGTGTGTGTGTGTGTGTGTGTGTGTGTGTGTGTGTGTGTGTGTGTGTGTGTGTGTGTGTGTGTGTGTGTGTGTGTGATGCACAGACAAGCTAACAAGGAAAAACCTGTGACACATTGTTAGGGACGAGATATACCAACTGCTGTCAGGCTGCCCTCTACCACAGCTACTTCGTATGATGGAAATAATCATTATAAAATCATGTCACATTGCAGCAAAAAATAGGCTTTTTTTTAATTAATTAATTTTACTTTTAATTGTGTTAAAAGTCTGCCTTAATGAACATAATTTAAGGTACTTCAGAGCTTAAAAGAAACAAGCCCTTGAGTTTTTACTCGTTATTTGAATGACCAATACTTCTGTTTCACAGATCTACATTACAAGCGACTTCACATCTGCTTTTGAAACTTAAATGCTCACAACACATTGGAGAACACCTTATGGCTAATTCTCATTCTTCATAACAATCAATAACATTTAAGATCCCCTTTGCCACCTGCTGCTTATCAGATTCCCTGGTTGGATGTCATCGCTGCAGGAATTAAATGCAGATTCTAAACAGCTAAGCTCTCAGCGGTCTGTCCAACGGCTACATTATTTACACACAGGGCGATTTTCTGCGATTAAACAACCGGAAGTAATTCGTTTTCAATGAGAGTTGCTGATTTACAGCATGAGCAACATTGATGCAAGAAACTTTCTGTAAATGAGCGGCAACTACCAATATAGCTGGATGCTGGGTCTCATTGGAAAGACC
The DNA here is from genome assembly GCA_023566225.1 of Romanogobio albipinnatus. Classification (NCBI taxonomy): domain Eukaryota; kingdom Metazoa; phylum Chordata; class Actinopteri; order Cypriniformes; family Gobionidae; genus Romanogobio; species Romanogobio albipinnatus. Next base: position 22,647,837 of record CM042247.1, read on the forward strand.
TGACATATAAACTGTGATATTTTTTTCTGTAATATACATGTAGTGATATAAACAATGGCATTTTCAACAGTTGACTTGAATAGCTTTTTTTTGGGGTGGATAACTTTTTGCTCTTAAGACTATTTTTAAACGGCACAATCCTTTTAGGGCTGAACGATTTAGGAAAAGCTTTACTGTAAAAAAAATATTATCGAGTATGTTTTACAAAAATACTATTCAAGTCTTTCTACTTCAAAATTTCACTTTTAATTACGGTACATGCTGTTTTCTTTGACACTATTTGTAAAATTTACCAGCAATTTCTGAGTGCAAATTGTTTCAAAATAATATACTCTATATCAAATTTTTTAAAAATATTTCTCTACTGAAAATATTTCTACTGTTTTCATAGGCCACATTCACCACTGTTTTTGACCAATTCACTGACTATAAAATAATAGCTAATTATTATTATTATGATCTTGCAAGCTGTTCCAGTTTGCACAGACAAAATCTGTCAGCATCTGCAATGTAAACTTTAAACCTGAAGAGCCGACAGGCCTGGCATTAAACAGAACCCTTTGGGCTTGTTCATTTAGGTCCCAAGCACCTGCAAAACAAATGTCTGATGACATTTTTTATATTTTTATTTTATTAATTATCTAGAATACATTTTGATGTTGTTGATCTGGGTCGTCTTACCCCAAAGGTATAATTTTACCTTTTTACTTCAAAATAAAAACTATAATTTTTACTCCACAGATCTAAAAACATTGATATGTCCACAAATCCCTTATTAACAAATAGACACAAAAACTTTGACAATGTCATAGGTCACTATATATCACACAAAATTTGATCAATTAACCTCAAAACTGTTTCAACTGACTAACTGTCACATACTGTATGTTGATATTCAGATGAAATGAAAAAATAGACATAGCATAGACATTTTTGTGTCATTTATGGTCAGGAGAAAAAATTAAAGGTGTGTGTGTGGGGGGGAGGGGGTCGTTTTACCCCATGTTTACCCTATATTTTACTGTCTGACCCCAAACTTTTGAACATTACAGTGTATGAACACAACCGACAGATTTTCAACAAATAAACAGACTAAATAACTAAAATCTAAAAACACTAAAACTATCATAGTTCTTCAAAAAAATATTTGTATAGTATCAAAAAAACCTGACCTAGAGATTATCCACAATAAGAGGAACATTACTCACAGCAGTTAATTTGATGTCTGACTGTAAATATATCTAAATGTATTTATGGATTTACATAAGCTTTTGTAGTAGTGAAGCTAAAAAGGGACAAATGCAGAGACACAACAGACCAAGAGAGGTTTCACTGTGCTGTCAGTCTAAGTACACTAAAGCAGAGCATGCTGTCAGCATGATAAAAGCCTCTCTGAAAACGCTCTAAAATGTATCCCCTGTAGATCACAGCCACTAGAAAAATCACACAATGAACAAAAGTATAACAAAATGAATCACAAACTAAAAATACAGAAATGTAGAACAAAATTCAAATCTTCAGAAACACATCCTCCAACAATTCAATGAACTAAATAGTGCACTTTTACCACAGCCAAATCAGCACCACAGTAGAATTAAATCTGATTGATTCACTAGTGCACTTGACAAAAAAATCTCAAGGCAAATCGTAACTTTTTGTAACACTTTAGTTTAGGGTCCAATTCTCATGATTAACTAGTTGCTTATTAGCATGCATATTACTAGGATATTGGCTGTTACATTAGTACTTATTCTGCATGACCTTATTCTATATTCTATATACCCAATACCTGAATTTAACAAATACCTTACTACTATTAATAAGCAATACGTTAGTTAATAGTGAGAACTGGACCCTAATCTAAAGTGTGACCTAACTTTTGAACATTTTGTCTAATTGGTGGCTGTATGCATCACGTTTTCATACGGTCTGCTTACGCCCCACTGACGGTTATGTTATGTAAAATTCCTAGACTGTATAAAACAATGGACGTAGTGTCTGTGTCGTCACCCGTAGGTTGAAATGGGCAAAGAGGCGGGACATGGGTGGAGCAGACAAACAGCTAGTAGAGACAGCAGCACCAATCCACCTGTCACTCAAGTGGCCACGCCCTTAGTTATGCAGAACTTTAATGCTTAATATAATTTGAATGGATGAGTAAAAAAAAAAAAAAAAAAAAATTCACCGCCCCCCCCCCCCCTCACAGCTGTCATGAAAGGAAAAATTAGCCGTATAGACCAAAACCACTTTTTGTACCAGGCTGTAAACATATTTTTTTTCTGCTGTAAAGTTTTAACATGGGGAGTCTATGGGATTTGCTCCCGTTTGGAGCCAGTCTCTAGCGCCCAGTCGATGAATTGTATTTCAATCACTTCCGTGTTGGATTCAAGAGAGAGACTGATTGGTTGCCACTTGGTAAAATTTTTACAAATGTATACGAAATCGCCACCGCTTAAAATATTAACGTTTTCCCATGAGATCGGGTTAGAAACGATGCGTGATGATTCATCATTTGACAAACTTGTAACACTTCATAAAAAGTTTAGATTTTGTTGGCATTATGTGTCATTTATTAATGATTCAAAAATCTACTATTGTTCATTGTTAATAAATGATCAAAAGTTTGCGGTCAGTACCATTTTTGAATATATTAATACTTTTATTCAGCAAGGACACAGTACATTGATCAAAGTGACAGTAAATACACTTACAATTTTATTTTTTCTATTTCAAATAAATGTTGTTCTTTTTAACTTTATATTTATCAAAGAATCCTGGAGAAAAAAAAACGTATGTCGGCACAACTGTTTTTAGCATTGATAATAATAATGTTTCAGCTAAACATTCAACTTTGCCATCACATGAATACATTACATTTTTTTTAATATATTACAATAGAAAATTCTTCACAATATTACAGTATTTTTGATCAAAGATCAAGATAAAGAGACTTCTTTCCAAAACAAGTACAAAAAGAATTTGCATCAACGTTAACATTAACCAAGATGCTGTAATTGTTCATCATTAACCTCTTAACTGTCACCGTCCTGCTAGCGGGACACCTGGCACTCTTTTTTTGATCACCTTTTTTTCGTATCATATGTTTTAGTAATTATCATAAATTAGGTATCTTACGAATTCAAAATTCATCCTGTGAAAACCATTTTGAAATTCGACGTTGCGTTACCATGGAAATGGTACTTTAAATTATTTTAGCAGACTCCTCCCCTAGTGGGCGGTGTCATGTTTCATATTACAACATTGATTTTAACTACTTTATAATCAAAATCTTTTCTAATCTTGACAAAACGCATATCGTCGGAAAGGTCTGAGTCTCAAGGTTCCATATTTGGTGACCGTTTTGTGATGGAAGTGACATTTGCACAGAAAATTACAGGAAAATGCATTTAAAAAAAACAATCAATGGAATTTCAATGATACCCGGTGGCTATTTTTGGTATAGCGTCTAAACAAAATCTCAATGGAACTTAAATTTTTGTGATATCAACTTCAAATTCGGAACACAATTTTGTTAGACATATGCCTTTGATTTTTATAGTAATTTTAGATTAAATTTTTTTTGTACAATATATATTTTATATAAAATAAAAAATATTTAGTACAGTATTTTTTATTTACAGTAAATTTAAACTTCCATAACTATTTCATACTTTCATATTTTGAATTGCAGAAATAATCTGCCGAGTGTCTGCTTTAAAACAAGACCATATAGGTCTATATTCCAAAGCATTCTTGAATTACAGCCCTTTAAGTTTGGATAGTGCATTTTCATGTGCATTCTCAAAAAGGGGGGTGACAGTTAAGGGGTTTCATGATATCTCCTGGATTAACTAAAGTTAACTAAATAAACCTTCATGTGAATGAATTCATTGTCATTTGAGATCATAGCGAGGCAGTTTAACCTCTGGCATTTGGTTAAGCCTTTTCAAAGTTTCTCTCATGGACCACTTTAACATGCACAGAAATATTTTATGAATACCAATATGAATGTCGAGCTCACATTTTTGGAGTAAGGAGACAGATTTCTTTTGAAGCATTAAAAGAAATTAACATAAATCAATGCACAGATGGGCAGCACCGTAACAGTGTCACATTTACAAAGGTTACTGCCAACTAATCCATCCTTCATCTTTGTCTGCTATCATTATGAATGAGAAGGGATGATTTGATCCTACAATGCAGCATAATACACTTTTAAACTTTTTAAAACATGTGCCCTCGTAATCTTTAGTCAAAATAACTTCCCCTCCCTCTGCAACGACATATCGTCTCTTTTCTGATGACGTGTTTACTGGCGCGAGGGCGGGGCGCCCTACATTTTTTTCTCGTTCAAGAAGCTGCTTTACACAGATATACACTTTTTGTAAAAATGTAAACAGCTTGTCACTGGGGCAGTAACCTAGCCTGGATGCCAGCCGAACTTAGCCCCGCCCACAACATTTGAGCTCGGGCAGTTTGGTCCGGACTTGATCCGTAGAGGAGTAATTACGCCCGAACAGAAACTGTTCGGACCAATGAAATTGTCAGGGCAGGCTTTAGACGATGATGGACAGATGATAAACAGTAACGTAATCATCCACGTCATCAAAGGCACTTGTGTTGAATTTGTTCTAATCCTAAACGGAGAACTTGTTCGTATATGCATTCACCTTCACTATTTCTCTCAGAAATGATGATCGTGTTGGTAAGTACTCTGTGTATCCTTAAATTCTTTTTTTACAATACCGGCAAAGATTGTTTACGCTCATCTTTTTCTTCTAACGTTACGTATTCGAGCTTGCAGGCAGACAGGGTTGCCAAGTTTTTACAACAAAACCCACCCAATTGCTACTCAAAACTAGCCAAAAACAAGCCCAATAGCTTCCGGGGGGGTTCTCCGGAAAAAAATGGCATTTAGGGGGTAAAATGTGTTTTTTTGGCAGGGCTGCCTGCTAAAATTCGCATTCCTGGGTCTGTATATCACATAATTTGGGTCGCTTCAACCCCCGGACTTGGCAACACTGTGTGCAGTTGAGTTCTGTTGACATTTGACAACTAACGTTATGCGTCGCTCCGTTGCTCTGATTGGTTGTAGGTCTATCCAATTGAGGTCTTTCCTGGTTCGGTTGAAAGACGCCCCATAATCACAGCCCAACGGAGCAGTATCAGACTCAAATTTCAATAGAATTGTGTATGACAACATCAGGCTAGCAATAACCTTAAAGGGACATCTTTGTGAAAAGGTGCATATTAGTACCTTAGAGTAGCAATATGTACTTTAAGATACTACTATGAACCTTTTAGGGGTAAAAAAAAAAGTGTGTTATTTTTAAGGGTGGGCCTACTACCCCAGCAACTATGGGCCCTACCATACACCCAGCGCAATACGGCGCCAGGCACGATGCAAGTGTTTTTAGCTAGTTTCAGCCCGACGCAGTTATCATTTTCACATCCAGCGCCACATTGTTTAAATAGCAAATGCATTTGAGGCCACGCTGGTCTGAAAACGAGGTGTGTTCAGGCGCATTGTTGGCGTGTTGTTATTTTGAGGCAACTGAAATTGACTGCGCCATGGACCAAAAACCTGGTCTGAAGTCAAAAGCGCAGTATTTTTTGTGTTATTTAAAGGGTGCATAATAGGTGTCTATAGGCGGGTCCACAACGCACATACACTCTGCTTATTACACATAGGGAGCACACGCAGCAGCACACAAACATTTTTAGATAAAAAACAAATTAAAGGACAAATTAAAGGATTAAAATGTAAAAGATTATCATTGTGTACATAAATCTAAAAATGCCTGTCATAAAGGATAGTCATAGCATGTATCAGAATTAGCCTACATATTTGCCGTAATAATGACGAGCAAGCAGGCGTCATTGGACGAGCAGATCCGTTTCATTGGAAGCGGTCAGTTTTTCCGGCATGTAAATAGCAAATCCGCCATGGTGTGAGCCCAACTGGCTTTTAAAGGGAATGGGAGATGAGATTCTGATGCACATTATATCTAAAACATACCCATTACTCATTAAGAGAATGGGAGCAACCCTTTTAGACCATGCACCAGGTGCACCAACCCTTTTTTCCATCGTTTAAACTGACAAAAGTGGATTTGGAAACGCCCTAAGTGCACTTTAGACCATGCACTTAGATTGCCCAAGCACTTAGATTGCCCAATTTGTTGTACCCCTAATGGTACAATTTTAGCAAATTTTTTCTGACAGTGTACATCACTATAGAGAAGAAAAGACTAATTGCAACTTACGATTCATGCCAACGATTCATATTTTACACTGAATCTGTTTCCCTATTCAATAAAACTTCAGTGTTGGGACACCCAAAAGGCAAAGGCGAAGGTGAAAGCAAACACCTGATAGCCATTTGCAAGAAAATTAATCGGACCCCTCCCAGTCCGACTGTCAAACTTCAGCTGCTCTGTGATTATGAGTGTCACAACCATTACAAGAAATCAGTGTTTGAGGAGCGGAGGGAGGGTTGGCCTACTGCCGCACCATAAGGTAGTGATATTCTCCGCATGTCCGCAGGCTCGTGTCCCAGATGATTAGAGTCTAGAGGAGAGATCAGAAACTGCATCTCAATCAGACAGTCAAGGTGACTTCATAGGAAGCTGATTTCCAACACGGTCATTACCAGAACCTGAACGTCAGTGAAATCAGAACTTCAGCACACCTGCTTATTAGTAATAATGAGTGCAAATTACTAGACTATAGATGTCCTTTTTAAAGCTGTGTGATTTTTATCTGCCCTTCAAGTTTGTTGTTTGTCGTATTGTACAATACAAGCCCGGTGAGATCTTGCGTTAAAGTCTAGGCAGATTGACGGCGGTAACTGAACAATCAATCGCGCCGTGTTCTAATATTGCCAAAATTGAAATGTTACCACTCAAACCCAGCAAGCCCTTACAGAAATGCTGGAAATGTTTTTTCCTGGCACAGAAAACAAAAGTTTGGAGATAGTTGGCAGGGCAAAAGAGGGCCTGTCATTGGAGCAAACACATTTTAGGACTGCAACCCAGAATTTTGACGCTGTCAGAAGACTGTCAGAGGCTACAACTCATCTCAAAGGCAATTATTTGGCAGTCAGTGAGGATGCCATGCTAAGCGATCAAAGTGTGCCCTACAACGAAAGAAATCTGCTACGATTCCCAAAATTTGTCATAGTGTGTGCCAACATAAAAATAAATGAATAAATATGCAGCAGTGTATAAGATTTGTTCAGCTTTAAAAGACAACTAGTGTCGTAAACAGCCTAGTCCTAAAACAGTTAGTTGTATAATTAGCTTAGTTAATTTAGTCAAAGTCATATTTAAAAGTTTGATTCGTAAAAAATGTTTGTCAGACTCGTAATTAGACTTGACCATTGACAGGTCATATTTAAAAAAAAAGAGACAAAATAGCAATGGAATCAACAGTAAAGAGTAGGGTCACACTTTAGATTAGGGTCCAAATTTCACTAACTAAAAGGGGTGTAACGGTACACGCATTCGGTACAGGGCTTTTGGTTCGGTGCACGCCTGTACCGAATGGTTCCTGAATGCAATCTTTATCAGTGAACAGTTGGCTTGTTTTAAGCGCGGAACACACTTCAATCCGAGTTCCCACATGAACATTGTATTCAGTCCATTTTATCATGAAATTCAAATGATAAATGCCGTTTTGACGCTCTTTAATGTGGCGTGACTGATCACCGATCACAGGTCAAACGGCCGCGCGCGTGAAGGCGATCGATCATCTCTTCCTAAAGAATAAACATGAATGAACATCTGAAGGTATGTTGAGGATACATTACTTACTGTCACATATCATATGAGGTGTAATCGCTCAATCAGTGTTTCAACGGCGGAAAGACCTCAAAATTCTTGGAAACAATGTCATGTAGCATCATATTTACCTCAGGCAGTCATTCAGTGTCCACAGCTGTTAGTTCACAAGAGAAATCAACTCTTTCACTAAATATCTGCTCTATATCAGCCTATATATTCATTAAATTAGCCTATATATTCATTATATTCTACTTAACCTGTTAGTGATGTCTTGTTAATTTCATGTATGTTTAAATAAACCTGTCATGAAAATGACAGCCACTGTGTATAAATGATTATATTTCAACAACGAATTGGAGAAAAAAACTATAATTCGATTTAGAAGTTATTGCAAAAACTGCCTTATGTGAAGTTTACATGTTTGCATAATGTGTTATTTGAGTGTTGATTATTATACCTAAAAATAAATAGCAGCTGAATTTAGGCTAATAGTTTGGGCTCTGTTGTTAACCTTTAATATTAATGTGCAAGTAAGGGCTCCCTATATAATTTACAGGAATATCTTAAGAAAATTTTAATTATAATTTAATTCATTTAAGGACAGACAATTTTTCTTCAGTAGACCACTGTTGAATAAAAATAAGTAAAAAGCAATTTAGTAAAACTGCTGTACCGAACCCGTACCGAACCGTGACTTCAAAACCAAGGTACGTACCGAACCGTCAGTTTTGTGTACCGTTACGCCCCTACTAACTTACAATTACCTATGACTTTTGCCTCAATAAACTCTTACTTCTTATTAATAGTAAAGTAGTTAAGTTTAGGAATTGGGAAGTATTATGGGATGTAGAATATGGTCATGCAGAATAAGGCAATAATATGTGCTTAAGTATTAATAAACAACCAATATCCTATAATATGCATGCTAATAAGCAACTAGTTAATAGCGAGAATTGGACCCCAAACTAAAGTGTTACCAAAGGTAGTTAAGTACCTCGCCACATATTTCTGTTCCGTTGTATTCTTAGCCACTGATACATGGGGTCAAATTCATGAACCATTCTTCTTAAGCGCCATTTTCTTATTTTCTAACGTAAGAAAAAGTTGAATTTATAATATATTAAATATATTATTATTCTATAGATCACATTAAAAGTTACAGTAATTTTGCATTCCTGAAAATAAGTTAATCGGGCAACATGTTTTCAGCAATACCTGCCATACAATCAGATAACACCAAAGCCTGTCATTTTATTTATAAATGTTCTTACGAAAATATTTGAGAACTTAAGTGCACTGGTGAATGTTAAATTTGAATGCTCTTTCAAAGTTAAATTTGCACAAACATAAAAAGGTAAATTAATAAATGAATTTGGTTATAAAATATTTTGCTGTGATCGAAAACAAACCAGCTCATCCACTTCAGCATTATAGGCAGTCGTGAACAAAACCGAGTAGAATCTCAAAGTCATAATTACAGTAAAAAAGACTGCAGTATACATTTGTATATACTGTTATTAAATATGTATATCTATACACTGTAAACCCAAATGCTCAAAATAATTAATTTGTTTGAGTAGAGCTAACTCAAATTCAACAAATTAGTTCAATAAAATAAACTTTTATGAGTATTTAGAATTCTTTTTCTTTGGAGTTCACAAAACTGACATTTTAGGTAATCTGAATTGATTCATTCTTTTGAATTGTATGAACTTGTTTCTTTTAATTTAGACAAATTTAATTTTAACTGAAACTGGGCTGGGATTTTTATTTCCAAGCATGTTTACCATGACACTCAAAAGGGAGATTAAATGCTAAAATCAAGTGTTATATAATGTTTTTTTGTGGAATGTTAATATTAAGGTGGAGATTTAGTAGTGTTTAATGTTTTGCTATGTTAGTTAAGAGGGGGTTACCATCATGGTGACAAGTGGAGCATGAGCTTGGTTTGAGAATAGATCTATGTTAAATGTTTTATATTGCTGTCCTCATTCATCAAGTGCTATGCTAATGTTATCAAAGCATTGTGTAACCAATTAGCATGGTTGCATTTGTTGAATCAGCTAGTTAAAAGGTAGCAAAGTTTCTACTACTCAAAATATTTAAGCTAATAATTTTAATAAAAATGTATGAATTAGCTTACTCAAATATTTTAAGTTAAGAGCAGTTAAATGTATGAGTACAAAATAAAAATCAGCAAATTCTGCTTACTTAAACTTTACATTTCTGAAAACGTAAAAAAAAAAAACATTTATGTAACCGATTGCCTCAATTTTTTGAGTTTTGCCAACTTATTCGGTATTACAGTGTAGGCTACATTAAATGTTTTTAAATTATACACATTATCTTCGTACATAATAATAATGTGATTGCTATTATTACTGTTATGTTTGGCATTATTAATTTAAAATAATAAATCAACTTGCTTAATATATTTGGTTCAACAACACAGCTAAAGAGGATAAACTTTATCATTCAACTCAAATGAACACATGTATTTATTAGACAGCCAGCAGTTACTTTCAAATAACAACACTCATAGAATGAGAGCCTCTTAGTATGTTTACTTGTAATCAAATTAAGTACATGATATGCTGATTAATTAAATCAAATAGATGAACTTATCCTAATGTCACATAACAAACACCAGTGCTTGTGGTTTCTTTAAATCAGCTTTTGTTTAGAAAGTGAAATGTACTGACACAAGCCCCATGTTGCAGGAATCAGCTCTAGATTAAGTGCCTTGTTCAAGAGCTTAACCCAATAGTAGGCCAGTATCCCAGAGTTCCAAGACTTGGATTTGAACCAAAACCAACTGGTTAATCACCTTGAAGCCCTGACACATTGTGCCAATATCGTGCAGACTACATGATGTTTGACCCATTGACCTTCCCACTGTCCCCACCGTTTGTTCACTAAGTTTGTTTCAACTGTTTTCTCACAGATGTAGTCGGCTGAGTAACTGTCAGAGAGAGAGACTGCTGGGAAATATCAGTCCCAGATGGAGACCAAATCAGACTGCATTTCATGCTTTGTCAGAATCAGCTGAGAGAACAGTCTAGAGAACAGAATGCTGGGTTTTCCCAGCAGTCTTTGTGAAACTGTGTCAAAAGAAAGTTTGAGGTTGCATGAAAGTATTTTTAGAGAGATTAAAAAACAGATTACGAAATATACAAGAACAACAAAGGAATAGTTTAACTCCAAGTCTAACCATATTTACCACATAATAATAATAAATAATAATTATAATATGCTGATTTGCTGCTCAAGAAACATTTCTTATCATCAATGTTGAAAACAGTTGTACTTCTAAAAAATATTTTTTGTATAAAATGTTACTAAGTTCACAATTATAATTTAACTTTTTTAATTATACATTTATAAGAAAATGTATACATTTTAATTTAAACTAAATTAACGGCAACACATGACAATGGTCCATAAATACTTATTATAGACTTAATTTTTATAATTTAGAATAATATAATTAATATAATATAATATAATATATAATATAATATAATATAATATAATATAATATAATATAATATAATATAATATAATATAATATAATATAATAATATTTTTTGGGCCTTTTGAATTTTTGGGTGAAAATGTCACAATACATTTTAATGGTAAAAATAGCATCATTGTCTTCATGAAAAAATTATTTATTTAAGATTTTATTTAAGATCAGGTTTCATGAGATTCACTCAATCAGACAGTCCAAATGTCTTTCATTATTGTATGACTTCCACAGAAAGCTAGACCTCTAGATGCACTGGTGGTCTAACATCACCATTCTCTCATGGAGGAAAACCTGACTGATATTATTATTTTGGGAATAACGGAGTAAACAAGGTTGCTGTTAAACTTTGAGACATTCGAGATCATGGTATTACTGTGGGCCTGTCCCAAATGCCACCCTATGCCCTTGCGGCTGTCCTTTGAGTTCAGATTTTGATGATGGTGCATAGACTGTTGGGTAATAATACACGGTGGAGTGAATAGCAGCCACAAGGGGACACTCATGAGCACCTTTCTGAAACCTAAAAATGGAAAATGGGTCATCTCATGGAAATTACAGACACGCAACAGTCAATGCATGTCCTCAAGAACCCAAGAACACTCACTTAATATGGCCCTATGATTTTTACAATTTACAGTATAAATGTGGAATCTCACAGAATATGGCAATATTAGGATGAATAAATCAAAACTAGGGATGCACTATATTAAGCAAATTGTGATATGAACAACTAATGTCCGTGAATAGATAGCAAAAAGATTGCTTTTTAAATAAGAACTCTTTTTCGGTCTCTCAATTTGGTATACTACTACACATACTCAACTATGTAAGACGCTCATTGTCTTTTCATCGTCTGCTGTCTCACTAAATGAGGACATGAACACATGATCTCCAAAGCTGCTGAACCAGGAAGCTTGGAGAATATTGGAGAGTTTGGAAACAGCAATAGCAAGAATGACCAAGCAAATGCCCTCCATTTTCCAAGACCTTCTGCACCAACTTCAGATCCTCCGTCTGCGTGCTCCAGATTATCCGGATCTTCTGCACAGACTTCAGAACAATTTTGAAATCAATTTCGATTGATTGTTCGATTTCGATTAATCGTGCAGCCCTAGTGTCAATGGCTTTGTTTTTGGTTTAAACCCGACCACTAGATGGCAGCATTATCTCAGAATGTAAACTGCGAAGGGGAGAAGTGCTTGGATGAATCCATCGCTAGCGTTAGCATTAGCAATAGCAAACCTACTTCATTTTGCTCATTTGCAACTCCACTATCAAGAAACCACTAAGAAGATCAACAAAAGTCATGTTATTTGTAAAATAAGCCATACTAAAATACAATACACGGGAAACACATTGAATCTAAGAGCTCATGTAATAACATCCCGATGCCATCCGTGCTGCTGAGAGTTTAGAATATGCAAATATGTACTGCACGCTTTCCTCAATAACAACAAAAAGAATTGCAGTGAGAAAACACGCAAGAAAGCATCTGATCAAAGCTATGATGATATGTTTGCACAAGCTCTTCAATTCAGCAAACCAGTCATGTCACGTTTATTTTTATAGCGCTTTATACAATAGATTGCTTTAAAGGGGTCATGAACTGAGAAATACAATTTTCTTTTGACATATAGCGGTCATCATACAAGAATGTCCTGTGAGTTTCAGAACTGAAAACTTCCTTGTTAGTCCACAAACAGCTTTTATTGTACCGAGGCCCAGATAATCACTCGGAATGTGAAAGACTGCCTCTGCAGAAGAAAATCAATGCCTACTTCATCACTGCAACTTTGGCCCCGCCCACTGGCGTGTTAGTGAGATGACGAGGAGAGACGAGCGATACAGGATGGACTACAAATAATATTACCTTCCAAAGGATCCTAATGCCAGGAATGTGGTTATTTTATTTATTTTCAACAATGTGAATGTCGCAGTTGGGGATTATTTATTTGTATTCGGTACATTTTACTGTGGATTCTTTGGTAAATCGCAATTTCGGTGCATGCTTTGAAACAGACTTTTACGATATGGACTCGACAGCAATGCCACAACATGTAAGTAAATGTGTTCCTTTCTAATGCCTGACCTGTGGCCAGTGATGTCTGATATGTAATTATTCATGCACAGTCAGATGTTCTATGTCTACTGTATGTGTTATTACAGTCATTTAGAACTGCTAAATTAGTGCTGCCTTTCAAATCAGAGGGCTAAATGCCTTTTATTTCTAAATTATTAACATTTTTGATGTACTAGCATTATAAGTGCACCCCAGGAAACATAAAACAATGCAGTCCATGACCCCTTTAAAGCAAGCAGCGTTACTATTTTTCCTTAGATTGCACAAAAATTGTGATATAAATTTAAATGCAGGTCCCACTGTTTTTATTAAATAATAGTTTTTTTTCTCAGGTTTTGCATACGGTGGTGTGTTCTTTACGGCATTGTCTTAGATTTTCTTCCTAAAAAAAGTCAAAAACCAAGAAATATTGCAATCTATTACCTTTCTTACAGAACTGCACTATATTGATTGTAAACCCTGTATTTTTAGTAGTTGCTGTCTATCTTGTGTTAATAAAATTATGGGCTTGCGGCCCATAATTTGGGAAGGAATCATCAGACACTTTCACTCACCTTAAGTAAAATAACCAAAAATGTGGTGCTACCTGTGATACAAACTAAATTCTGGTTCTTGTTGTGAGAAACTGCTAAATTAGTGCAAAAACCCTACAGTGATGAAGGTGAGCTATACAGACTGATTTTTCTCTAAAAAAGAAAATTGATAATAAAAAAAAAAGGAAAAAAAAAACAGCCGTGCAAAAAAGTCCAAGACAAAAAAACTCTACACAAGAAGATGAAAGAAATATTGCAACAAAAAAAAAAAAGATCTCACTTCAAGACATAAAAGGAGGCTGTTCTGCTTTGTACGCTGACGGTTCATAATCTAAAACATGTTTAAGAAGTTCCACACCACAACTTTTTGTGAAGCTCGAAAAACAAGTGATCAGGGCAACGTATATCAATCCCAGTTTGAAGTTTACAGAGTCTCTTTATCTGAATTCCTGACACTTCATTCCCTCTGGTGATGAACAGCGTGATTCAGAGCTGCCCGCAAGACCTTGTTGATTTTGACGCTTGCACTCATAAGAAACAATCCTGTTGCTCAGGGGCCTCTTGACGCTGGGTTTGATCAAGAGCCAAGCAGCTATTGCGCTGGCACCTGCCTATATACAATTATATATGTGGATGAGAGGGGATTTCAGGGGCCAGACAGGTGTGTGAGGCTCGCCCGGGGCTCCCCGGAGTCCACAAAAGCCGCGCTGCTGCTGGAATGGGCCATGACACACAGATGTGTGTTCAGCATGATCCAGTCACCTCATAAGCACGCACCAAAAAAACACTTATTCTACAAAAACACCAGACTACTGAGTGAAGCGAAATTCAAGGTTCTAAGGCAAGAAACATGTGGAATCTGTATACAAACATCAAAGTGTCTGAGAAACAAAGCATGATGCACTTGTTCTGTTCACACTGATCGTGAATGATTGAAACAAAGCACACAAAATGTCAACAATTTCTGAGCATTTTATTAATGCAGTATATAATATTATTCAAAACGTAATATATTATCCAAAATACATGTACTATTCACAGTTAAAAACTAAATGTAAAAAAAGTAGGGCTGGGCATTGACACAAATTTCACAATTTGATTCAATTTTGATTCACGTTTGCGATTCGATTTCAATTTCGATTCAATATCGAATATATTGGGGCACTTACATTTGGGGCACTTGCATACATTTTTATAATAATAACAACATTCAAATACATTTTTAATGACAATGTGTTTCTGAATTTTATTTATTTATTTATTTATTTAAAATATAAACAGTTAAATGGTGGCTGCATACCTTCTGATGTTCATTCAAGTTTAGTTCATGCTGTAACTAGTAGTAAAATGGAAAAGATGGCCAGTTTTAGCGCTCTTTAATGTAATTATTGTTTGAATTTCATAATAAAATTGACAGAATTTAAAAGCTGAGACTTTATTTCATATCAAAAGTAACAAAGCACAAAGCTTAATGTGATTTATTGGATGGAAGGCGATGTAGGAATCGATATTGGTCCTTCAAAATGAGAATCGATTAAAATCGAGAAATCAATATACTTAGCCCTATAAAAAAAAACATTGTTAATTGAAATAAAGCTAAAATGAAAAACATACACTACCAGTCAAAAGTTTGGAAACTGTACTATTTTGATTGTTTTTGAAAAACGTCTCTTCTGCTCACCGAGGCTGCATTTATGTTATTAAAAATATAAAAAAAGCTGTAATATTGTGAAATATTATTAAAATGTAAAATAACGGTTTTCTATTGGAATATATTTTAAAATGTAATTTATTCCTGTGATGCAAAGCTGAATTTTGAGCATCACTACTCCAGTCTTCAGTGTCACATGATCCTTCAGAAATCATTCTAATATGATGATTTGCTGCTCAAGAAACATTTATGATTATTATCAATGTTGAAAGCAGTTGTGTATAACATTGTTTTAGGATTATTTGATGAATAGAAAGTTCAAAAGAACAGTATTTATCTAAAATAGAAAGCTTTTTTAACATTGTACTACATTGTAAAAGTTTTTTGTAAAAAAATATTTCACAATAATACTGTTAATAATACTTTTCTGTATTTTGGATCAAATAAATGCAGCCTTGGTGAGCAGAAGAGACTTATTTATCTAAATAGTACAGTTTCCAAACTTAAATGAAAATTAAAAATATTGTCCTGGCAACTAACTGAAATAAAAAGAGTTAAAGTTGAAGTACTAAAATTCGAGTTGCCATGAAATCAAAATAGACCAGTTTTATTTTTTTTACAGAATGTTGCAGTGCTTATTAGGGCTGCACGATTAATCGCAATTAACCTGAAATTGTGCTTTAACCGATTTGGCTTACTGCGATAATGAAATCCCTAATGCTGCGATTCATTTTTATGCACAGCTAGTCAGTGAAGCACGGCTCTGTGATCAGTAGTAAATGCTGCTCCATCTGAAAGCACTGCGACTTTGAGAATTTGAAAAAGCAACACGCGTCAAACATCTTTACAAACATGGGAAGCATTTTATGAAACTCTTGTCCAACAAAAGACAGCATTTAATAATGTTTTTTACTCCAAACTCACTTCATAATGACAGTTGAGCATCCTTCTGTGAGATGAATAAGGCACAGAATACACAGAATAAGGCACACAACATATTTCGTAGTATTCTATACAGTTATAAAGGCTATGTCGATTAGCATTGAAGTATAAATATACTTTATTATCATGAAGATACCCAAGAAGGCTTGAAGAACTCAAATAAACCATATACTGTCATAGTCGTGTGTTTATTAGTCATGTTTAATCAATCAAAACATTTCAATCTTCTGACTATTCAGCTACAGCGATAGTATGATGGCCATAGGGATTCCCTGGAATGGCGTGCATTATCGTTTGTCTGGCTATCACCAGACCAAGCTCAATCTTTTAAGATTGAAGATTAGTCTGTATTTTCTACTGCACAATACACAGCAAATTACACAAAAACACTCATACAACTAACAGTAAACGAACATGTACACAGAGCTAAAGCCTTTTCGGGGGTACAGTTAATAACTGGTAAACTTTGTATCTGCAAAACAACTCCGATAAACTGCGTGCAAGCTCTCCCTTTCACTACCCGTAAACTACCCATCAAAATAGGAGTCTTCCTTAGTAAGACAAATAATGTAGACCATAAACATATCTAAACTCACAGAAATATCAAATGTATACAAAAACTAATTAAACGATAAATCACAATAACATCGGTGACACAGAAGGACCACCTCTCGTCGAGTAGCATTCAAGTGGGACTTAAATATAAATAAAATGGGAATAAAATAAATATGGTGAGAGATTATTTTGGAAGCGATGGTTTACAGATCTCAACACAAACGGGAGAAGCCTCGTGTTACGGTCGTCATGATCGCAGATTACAACATCCAGGATCAACACTGTTCATGTACGCAGGGAAAGATTAAATGAATTTACATTTAACCAGTTTAATATGGAGAGGCACCTTTGTGTTTTTGACCTACACCGTTACATGAGAATAGTTAGTTATTTCGGTTTGTACGTTAGCACTTTCTAACTTTAATAGTAACTTAATGAGAGTATGACAACCAGAAAATTATCTCAGGATACCTGGAATCAGTGTTACAGTACCTCAGGTACAACGTTTTACTTTTTTTGTAGCATAAACACCATCAAAACGATGAGAGCTTCGGATTTTCCAATGTTTCTCTATGGCGCTGAAACCTAAAGATGTCCGAGTTCCGGTCCCAGCGCAACTGATGCTCATCTGCCATTGGCTCATCTGCGTTCGATGGGAGGGGCTTACCGATAGGTCAATCGGATAGTGCTTCAACCAATCAGACCAACTTTGCAGAGCAGTTGATAGTAAGGCAAACACATCCTTCTTTTGTTCCAGAGCAAGTTTCTGTTCTGTTTTCAATGAAAACTTGCCTTTGAAATCTTTTGTTGAATGTAAACAAAAAGCTGTTAACCGTCTCTTCTATATCGTCATTGTGTTAAGCACGCCAGGTTGATAAGCCACTTTGTGATTGGTCCCCGCAGATTTGTAACGGAAGCAGGATAGAAAAATATACAGGTTTCCAGCCTGAGCTGCACAGCGAAATCAAATCACCGGCAGATCGGGCTGGGTTTACCCAGTCTACGTTATCGTACTTCTGCACAGCATAATTGGAGGATTCTGTTTCATGGCGCTTTAAAACTAAAACTGAAATAAAAAAAAAAAGTTAAATAGAAATATCTTTAAAAAACACTAAAACAAACAAAAATGAAACGAAATGAAATAATGCTAAAATATCAGTTTTCACACTTGTTTTATTTTTATAAATGCATTATATTTGTATACAATGATATAATCAAGCTCCACTCTCTATTTTTCTCATTCAATATTCGGTAAAAATGTTTCAAATCGGTGTAAATAGTGCATCACAACTGATAACCGTCAATTTTGTGTTCTTTCTAGACAAAATCTCCATATATTTTGTTTAGTTGTTACAGACCTTTAATCCTTACAAGTTTGCATCATTTCAGTGTTTATGCTAGCAGAGGAAATTTGCTAAACTAAATATTTATGAGAGAGCAGGTGAAAAACAGCTTCTGCTGGCTATGTTTGCCCATGCTGATTACTGATATTAAGGGCAACGTGTAAATGATTAGCCACTGTTAAAACAGCACACGCACCGTGCGCTCTTCTGTTCAACCTATTAGAGTGTTTGTTTATCAGAGCACGACCCTTTGAAATCCGCCTGAGCTCAATAAGAGGGTTTCACCACCAAAAACCAATAAAACAAAGTTCATCTTACTTCTAAAAGACTTCACTCCCAACTAATGTTCCTTCAACTACCACAAGAAAATGTATAGCTTCTATAGGTCAGGAGATCTAGTGGACTTCCATCACTCAGTAACTCTCAGATTAAGACAATTTCGTTTTGAAATAATTCAATGAGCAATTATTGGAAACATTAATATCTTGGCAAATGTGAGCACTGTTTGAGGCACTCTTGATATCTCTTCTGAAACACAAGTGAAGACAAATGAGATTACTGGAGTCTTTGTTTGGAGAAAGGTCTGAGAAGTTTGTAAGCCACATAAGGGGAAAAATATGCTTTGGTAAATCAAAGTGTTATCAGACTTTAGATTAGACTTTAGTAGACTTTGTTATTGTAAAGTCAAAAATGACATAAAAAGTCAAAATTATGGGATAAAACATTTATCTAATTGTCAACATTGTAAATTTTTAATGTCATAATTTCAACTTTCTTATAAATATGACTGTCAATTAAAACGTTTTATCTTGTTTTACATTCGACTTTGTCAAAATTGACTTTTTCACTGATTTCAACTTTTCTCTCATAATTGACATCTTATCTCGACTTTGTCAAAATTGACTGGTCATAATTGTGACTCAATTTCAACTTTTCTCTCATATCTTTGCCATTGTATCTCACAATTTTGACATTTTATCTCAATTTTGGCATTTTATCTCGTAATTTTGACATTTTCTCACGATTTTGACATTTTACACTATACATATGGCATTATATCTCACAATTTTGACATTTTATCACAATTTTGGCATTTTATCATGATTTATCTCGTAATTTGTTTTATATATATATAAAATTTCGACTTTGTAAACTTCAACTTTGTCAAAACGGACTTACGGACTTCAAATTTCGACCTTTTGTCATAATTATCACTTTTTATATCAATTAATTTTATATAAAAAAAACTTTTTTCGCAATTATAATTTACCAAAGCATTTTTATTATGTGATGGAAATAAGTTTCCATAGAGAAGTAAAAGGCTTATGCAAAACTCTCTTTATAATATGCTCTATATAATCATCACTGCAATCTAGGAGAAACAATTGAGATATTAAAGAGATCTCATTTGCAATGTCCCATTCCTATGGGCTCTCTCATCCAGAACAAATGAAAGTAGCACAGAAATCTGAAATGTTATTAACCTTCATTTCAAAAGAGTTTTACAGAACACGCTAAGAAGAGTATAGTCTCCTTAATAATTTTAGTTTCTTACATCCCAGGTGGTTTTTCTGAGTCAATCCGTGACACACATTTCACACAGCATTATTCCACTTTCGAAACCAGTTCCACAGGGAGGGGTAAAATTAGAAACCATGTACCATGTTTTCAGATACCTCGATGGCTACCCCTCAAGACTTTGGTGTTAATTAAAACGATAATGAAGAACTCCATTTCACTTGTCAGTGGTCTCTGTGGCACTAATGAATGGAGAATGTTGAGTCATAAATATGCAGACTGTGCAACGCACACTTAATGTGCGCAACAACGCAATTAAGCATTGTTATCATTATAATAAAAAATGTAAAGACGGTGCCATAGGACTCGGTATACCATGCATTAAAGTGACGAGTGGTGAGCATACGGTTGCTGACAGTGCCACTCTCTGAATTGCTATTAAGTGCCATCTAATTGGTACGGAGCACTCAAAGTCTCCCGGCATAAGCAATCAGAATCTGGAGTACCAATTGTGCGTCACTGTTTATATACTCAAATATAACTCTGTTAAACTGTAACTATAATTATGAGTGACATTATAATAGGAAATTCAAGGTGGTCACCCCAAGTCATCCATCACTTTCCTGTAGGACTTTATGCATTAATAAGTGCGGCTAATAATATTTCTCTTTCCATTCATTTTAAGCATCCATGTATGGCTATAAATGGAATAGTAGCGTACTGCATACTAAGCAGTACTGAATACTGCTGATATAAAAAAAAAAATTGTACACGAGACCATACAATTTATGCAATTATACAGAATGTAGAATCTTACATTGATGTGTTGTCACATGATCTCACATTACATTACAGTGACCATGCTGGGAACATTGACCCCTGCTGTGTAATAATAGGTGGCAATAATAAAGGCAGTCAGATGCCATTTGAATAATTTCCACCAACCGCATGCAAAGCATCTTAGAAGACAGGATATAACGTAAATAGGTTTTTGATTTATAAATATTTAAAGTGCCCCATTATGGTTTTTCGAATATTCCCTTTCATGCAGTGTAATAAAGCTGTTTGTGAATGTAAACATTCTGCAAAGGTCGAAAGTGCACAATAAATAAAGTTATTGTCTCCCAAAAGAAAGAATCGACTCTGAACCGCCTAAACAAGTCGTCTGTAATTTGAATCTCACTGTGTGACGGTTCTAGAAAATACATTTGCATAATGCCCACCTATGTTGTGCGTTGTCCGCCCGCTAACAACTTGACAAGTCCTCAAATGTTATTTTACTGACGTCTGCTTGTCAAATCTCAGTTCAGGCGGGATTCCCACAGCATTTGCTCTTGAAAGATGGGTCAATACTAAGTTTATTTGGACCAGCTTTCTCCTCAGAATCACAACCTGTAAGTATGAATAATTATAGATGTATATATTTTCTACCAGGTGTTCAAAATATGTTGTTTTGTGTTTTATATCGTGTAAGTTTCCGGCTAAGAAACTATAATAATTTGTTACATTTATATTGCGCTTTTCTGCAGAATATACTGTATGGAAGGAGGGAATCTCCTCAACCACCACCAATGTGCAGCATCCACCTGAATGAAGTAACGGCAGCCATATTGTGCCAGAACGCCCACCGCACACCAGCTTATTGGAGGAGAGGAGACAGAGCGATGAAGCCAATCAAGGTCAAGGTCATGTTTATTCATATAGCACATTTAAAAACACCTAGTGTATGCCAAAGTGCTGAACATCTACACACACACACACACACACACACACACAAAAAAAAAAAACAGTATGTATGGGGATGATTAGGAGGCCATGATGATTGACAGAGGCCAATGGGCAAATTTGGCCAGGAGGGTTACACCCTTACTGTGCGTTCACACCGCCGCCGGTGAGAGCGTCAAAATGGCCGGAAGTCATTCATTTTCAATGGGAGACGGCGGAGCAGAGAGCACTTTGGCATACACTAGGAGAGCAGCGCGGTGCGTCTTGGACGATTTGGGCATCGAGGAGAGTTGAAATCAGCTCAACTTTATGGTAATGAGCTATGACGCGGTTCGGTGGCAACCGGGCAGCAACCAATGGGAATGTAGAAGTGCTCCACTTGAGATGATTCCAGAGAACGCAGTCCTGTAAACTTTGGTTCCAACCACATTAGTTTCCAAGCAAAATGGAGGAGAGGTCGATCATTGCGGTGGCGGGTTTGATAAGAAGGCGCGCGGCACTATTTATAGGCAACATTTTCACTCTAGAACGTTTGTTTTTCAGCGGGCGGGAATGCAATTAATTTGCTCAAAACAACACAGATTTGACCACTTGCATTAATGCTGCACTTCAGCCAGGACAGTTATTGTAATGTAGGCTGCACACACATTAATGTTAATGTTAATTAAAGGCCACGGCTAGCAAACGTCTCCTATAAACTGCATGCTGAAATTATACTAGCACTTAACCATGAACACAAAAGCCACACCACACAAATGGCTTTTTATTTCGTTAGCAAACATGTGAAGTTCTTTCAATCGATCTGTTTTTTGTTTTTTTTTACTTTCACATTTAAATGATTTCATGAGGTTATCTTATACGGTTATACCCTACCTGTGGTCAGTCTGCACAAAGGCAGATCAACATGATTGTTTGCTTTGGCCCCTTTAAATACAGTTTAAAAAAGACCAAGCATTCGATCAACGTCAGAGCGGCAGCGCGTCCACAAATCTTTCTCCAGCGCAGATGGCAGGGCGGCCAGAGTGAAGTTTGACGCTCTCGCTGGCGGCGGTGTGAACGCACGGTTACTCTTTTTCGAAGAACATCCTGGGATTTTTAAATGTCCAGAGAGTCAGCGTTCAATGTCCCATCTGAAGGATGGTGCTTTTTTTTGACAGTAGTATCCCCATCACAATACAGATGCGTTACTTAGTTAGGAGGACCCAGACCACAGGGTGAGCACCCCCTGCTGGCCTTACTAACACTTCTTATTGTATATTACTGTACTTCAATACATTTTAAAGTATCTTTAGTACTTGTCAAAAGTAGTTAGGATTTATTATTGTTAATGAATATCATATTCAGGTCACGACTGTCAGTCGTTTGTGAGCTAAATCTTCTGTAAATGGGTGAGCTGTTTAAGCCAATTGTATGAAATGCTCGAATGGTCATGTACATTTGTGTATTATCTGAACAGGGTAGGTTTTAGACAAAAACTATTGCTGTCAAAATTACCGTTAACACATGCGATACATTTTTCAGTTTAAGGCATTAAAAATATTTAACGCAATTAACGCAACAAATGTTTTTCTATCATCCTTTGGCAAGTGTTACATTATATGATCACACTCTTATTCATACAAATGCTTTTAAACCATTTAAGCGCAACAAGACAAAAGAGAACGCACTGTCTGTGAATGTCCTGTCTATGTGACACACACATACACACAACGCGCAGCAGTATCGTGCACACAGACAGCACACCAGAATCCAATTCTCTTCCACACTTGAACAAACAATAACACAGAATTATGCCAGGCTTTGTCGAGTATTCTCATAAGAGTCTTAAAGGAGTCTTAAATTAACTTAAAGAGTAGTGAGAAAATGTTGAAATTTATGCAGTTAAGAAAGGTGTTTGATAACTTTATTCAATTTCAGTATCATTATGTCTAACAACAGGTAGGAAGGCCACAGGTAAATATGACATTTATTATAATGGGTTTATGTGTAGATTGTTTTAACCACTTCAACTCTGCGCCTTCTTTTCGATGCAGATGAGTAGGAGTTATTAGATAGTTTGGACAGATTAATCTCAACTTTTTTTTTTGGAAGGAGATATCAAGAAAATATTTTTTTCCCCAGACCAAACAGATTAAAAATGACAGATTTTCAAATAACAAATAAATTGAAAAATAAATCAAAATATGACTTTTTATATATGTTTATCATAAAATTGTAAATAAGTACAATAGAATATATGCAATACTCCACCACTGTGTTAAAATTTAGAGTGTTTTCTGTAAAATGAGACAATTTTGATCAATTTACCCCAATGTATGTGGGTATAGGGTGCCCTTTTAAATTCAGATATGCCTAATTTTCTACTCCAAATTAAAGTTCACTATATAGCAAATGGTTTTAAAAGACTAAAGCATCTGGCTTATTTATACAATGCTTATTTATAATAATAATAATAATAATAATAATAATAATAATTTTGGAAAATGTTGATATTTATGTAATTATTATACCCTTAATCAATTACACATGTATCATTTTAGTTAATAAATCAATCAATCATTTATAGGCATTTAGTTAAAATTAATATAAATAGCTGCCTATATAAAAAGTCATACAAATAAGCTTTAAAATCAATAAATAAAGCTATAAAAATTACTACATGTGAGCTTAAATGTTCAATTCTCTCTATGCATCAACTAAACTACCTTCATAACTTTTACTTGCATTGACGTAGTAAGATTTTTATTGTCCTCTTTTATAGACAGCTCTTTTCTTCTTGCTGTGTAAATTTGTCTAAATTCTTAATATTTTTCAATAGAGAAGTGAATCTCAGTTTGACTGATCCACAGCATGTGATTGGCTGTTCACTACTGATGTCACAGCTAAACTCAGGATCAAAGCTTGAGTTGACAGAGAAAGCTGATGATCAGTATCATGGGACCAACAAAGCCTGAATAGATTGGTTTGGTTTTGTCAACTCAAAACTAACCCTGCAACCCTGAGTTTGTTAAACTACCATCATGGTACGGGCCCCTGAAGTGGTTTTAAGTTCACTTAAATTAAAAGTTGTTATTTTTTTAAAGCCTAATAAACGTTGAAATTAATAGCTTTCAATTATACTATCATTTTGAATGTGTATCATTAATGTTTAAAAAATGACTGATGAAAAGATAAAAAGATGCAATACGAAGATACATCTTTAAGTTGTTTCTACATTCATTTGGAGAGTAACTGCGAAATTCTTATGATATAAAAATATTAAAAACTCAAATGTTTTTAATCGCGATTAATTACAGAAAAATGTTGATTAATCAATTATTTTTGAATCGACTGACAGCACTAATAATAATTATAATATATAATAATAATTATTTCTTCAAAATAAAAACTTTTATTAAGTAGTTTTACCCCACAAATCTAAAAACATTAACTTGACCACACATCCCACAATAACAAATAGACATTGTGTTGTTGTTGTTGTTGTTTTTCAACATGGGGGCATCTTTATTTATTAGCGCTGGCTACTTCACAACTCATATTTAATTAATAATGCTGTTAGACTGAGCTGTAACATTTAATACCTATTCTTACTTGTATTGCCATTGTTGTTGCTGCTGTACACATGGTGCACTGCGTGTGTGGCGTAAGAGCGTGAACACGCGTGTCAATTGGCAGCCCTGTCATGACGCACTTTTAAATCTCTAATAAAACACTGCCCTATACTGCCTTAAAGCAGCATTTTATTAGTTGTGCTTGGAACGTGTTCATTGCAAAGACGTGAACTGTCATCGCCATCAACCTTCCATAGTAACCATCAATGTCATATTTACATATTCAGTAGGGCACTCACAGCACTTGCAGCACACAGCAGCTGTCTCATAACGGACACTGCACTGAATTCATATAACAACTCATAAGTGTCAGGTGAAGGGATGACAGAGACATGCGTGTCATTGTGCTTTTGGGACGGGAACAGGATTATTACCCAGCGACAAGATGCAAATAACTTTTAAATCGCGTTTACCTCCTCTGGAAGTCCTTTTCAAAGGGTTTGAGGTAAGGATCCATTTGCAGAAGAGACTTCAAGTGAGGAATTGTAACATTGTCCTCCGAGTCTGCCATGTTCGCGTCAGACCAGAGCAATCGAGCACCGACTCCCTCGTTTATTTGAAGCGTGAGATTGCTGCTGTCACTAGGGAGCAATGAACAGCGGTTTGTGTTGCAACTGTCATTTGTTGAGACACAGACTCGGGATCGTGTTTTTATGCCCTGCCCATATGAAAACGAGAGGATGTGGCTTCATGCGCTCACTTTTCATGTTTGTTGTTAAATGACAGCGTGGTGCTTTAAGAGAACCACGGAAGCGTTCATATTAGGGAGTGGATGATTTTGGGGAAGGCGGGGAGTCTAAACATTTTGCCCTTGACAAAGTTCAACCCTCTTGCGACAGTTCTCTACCGTCTCTGTCACTTTTACTATGTAATATAAGTTATAAATAAGTAGTAAATTTCAAAATAAACTACTTGCAATACTTAAGTACAAAAAATGTTGAATACTTTAGTACTTCTACTTAAGTGTTTTGCTTAAAGAACACTTCAACTTCTACTCAAGTCACTTTTTTGATAGAGTACTTGTACTTTTACTCAAGTATGGGTCTCTAGTACTTTATACATCTCTGAATATAACAGGCAGTAGAACATAAATAGATGTGCATTAGCCTATAGATATAAGAAGCATGAATATCCAAGCACTGTCGTTTAGTATGACCTACACTCCTAAAAGTGTTTTAAATATATATTTTTATATATAATAATCATATGAATAATATATTGCTAGCATATATGCTATAATGGATTTATGTGAATGTGAAGATTGTTTTAAGTTCACTTAAAGGCACTATATGTAAGATTTTTGGATTAAAATATCCACACACAAAAACACTAGAAAAAATTAATATAATTTGTTGACTTGTGTACTTACATTATCCCAAATGTTTCCAAGACTTTAAATCCAGAGAAATATGCAATTTTAACCATGACATGGACTGTGCCAGTGCGTCACTTATCAATGATCGACATCATACCCATGTTACACTCAATGTTTTACCATCCTCAATAAACCCGTCTCCGGCGTGATGACCCTGATCTTTCAATATTCCGATCTAATATGACTTCTGACCTGTAATGTTGCCAGAATTATAATCATATAGCCTACTGTTTGTTCGTTGGCCAGAGGAGAACTGACACCCAGACTGAGCCTGGTTTCTCCCAAGGTTTATTTTTCTCCATTATACCACCTGATGGAATTGGTTCCTTGCCACTGTCGCCTTTGGTTTGGCTTGCTCAGTTGGGGACACTCAATTTTCAACTAAATATTCAAATACATTTTCAACTAAATTACTGATCTACCCGCATTGTCACTATATGATAATTGAAATGAGCTGGATGACATCATTGTTTTCTCCAGAGCGGCTGTACAGCCGAATCAAATTTTCTTGTTTAACACTGTGAAGCTACTTTGAAACAATCGGGATTGTAAAAAGCGCTATATAAATAGAGGTGACTTGACCTTACTCATATCGATCTATCTTACTGCAGTGAGCAACAAGTGTCTCATAGTACCCGTCGAGCAAACTCACAGTGTAGCAATAATGTATCTAATATGATAAAACAGCACAGAATTACCTCATGACCAGAAAAAACAGAAGTGGTTGTATACGGGATAATAAAAGCTCTGTGAAATCAAGGCGTCATCAAGCTAAGCCTTTGTTTTGAATAAGCAACCTGTAGCATTGAAAAAATACACATTGTGGCTTTAAATAAAACTCTATTAAATGCCAACAATGGTTAAAAACGTACAAATGTAGCCTACTGTAATGTTGAATGGCTATAATTATTCATTTTGTACCCAGAAATTGAGAAAAATATTTAATATTGATTTAATAGCCAAGTTTATTTATATAGCACATTTCATACACAATGGCAATTCAAAGTGCTTTACACAGAAATGGAATTAAAATATTCATAAGAAAAGAAAATATACACACACACACACACACACACACACACGTGTGTTTATTTATTTATTTTCATTTCAGTTAACATTTATTTAATTTCAAGTAACAAAGTTTTTTTAATGGTTTTAGTTAACTATTATAACCCTCATACTTTATTGAATATGTGTCAAATACTGGTCTTTCCTCCTGACTATGAATTAAATGGGAATGAAATTAAATACAGTTTATTGTGTAAGCAAAAACGAATATATAGTGCGTGACCTTTAATTATAAACCAGCTGGAAATACACCAGGACTCTTATTTTGAAATCTCGCCTTACTATTGCAGTTGCAGGAGCTCATTCAAATTCAGAGATGAGGAGATAAAATATGCATTGTTACAACCGTCTAAAACATATTACTATATAAACATGGTAAAGTAAACATTGTCATTATTCTTCAGCATTAGTTCATAAACAATTGCCTGACATAAATGTGCGCTCTTCATTGATTGTGAGCCGCTCTGGAGCGCTGGATTAGGGATGCGGGGGTGAGCCTGTAGAAGCGCAACAGCGCCATGTTCTCCAGTGGTTAGATCAACACGTTCAAATCAAATGTGCGCATCTGTGACACAGGACTTTCGGCACCACTGTAGTAAACGTTGTTTGTACGGGAAGAAGGAGGCGGGAACCGGCGAACGTTTAAACAAACTTTAATAAATAAACAAAACAAAATGGCGGTGACAGCCCCTCGCGGTCGACTGCCGCCTACATACAAACAAATAAACACAAAATGAAAATAAAAGGCTGCAGCCCCTCACGGACGACTGCAGCAACACATAACAAACGTAAATAAAACTCAACATAAAATCCAGGCCTGGTCCTCTCTCGTCCCTCACTGTCGTCGCTCCTCCTTTATATTCCCTCACTCCTCCGCGAGGGCCGAGATCGCTGCGGCTCGCAGCTGGCGCTCATCCTCTCTGATGAGCGCCGCCTCGTCCCGCCCTCACGGTCCCTCGGCCTCGCTGCTCGCCACAATATATATATATATATAATAGGCCTAGGGCTATACAGGCATCTGGCTACACAATGGTATTACTGGTATTAATTTTAATCCTTATTAACAAATATAATTTGGAATGTATGTATGTATTTGTTAAATAATACCAGTAATACCAATGTTGCTTTTTAAAATTGAACTGGGGGCACCAATAAGGATTTCGCCTAGGGCGTCAGAATGGTTAGAAACAGCCCTGGGGCCAGGTATTCATTCATTATTGATCTTTTTATCCTTCAGCATACTGAATAATAGGATGTGCAATGTGTGACATGTGCCCTTTATAGAAGACCACCATATGGTTTGGTTAGTTTCAAGGTTAGATATATAGATAAAGTGGGTCTATTCATGTAAACTTCACAGTTTCATCAGCATATTAACTTTCTACAGGACGCTTGTCTTTAGTCAACAAAAAGTGGCAATTTTACCTATTTTAATGTAATTTTATTGACCACAAAATGATATGCTTTGCGCTGTTCTGCTCTTGAATCTATGTCACAAAGTCTGCAAGAGTTCTGCCGTCACAAATGTGCTTGTTTACATTTGCAGGTTCTCATAAAAACTCAGATGGATCAGATCAGAGCTGTCTGAAAAGCACACAAACGAAAGTACATTACAAGTAAGAACTACTGAATAGCATAAAAGTTAGAGTGAGCGAGAAAAGAAAAAAAAAGCAAATAAATATTTTCCAGAACTTCAGGTTATCTTGGGTCTTCGAGTTTTACAAATAACTGACTTCAGTTTGCTCAAGCCATCTAACTTCATATCCTGTATTCAGTCTTTACTTGCTACAGTTAGTGATCTCTTTATACTCAATGTTGCGAAATAAGTGTTAAGAGGAAGATGTGATGGAAGTGAAACGCATACTTAGAAATGAATGTAACATTCAAGGCTGCTGTTCTATGCCTTTGATCTCATATTTGATTATATTGAAACACTTTTTAGAGCATGGACCCTTGGAGCAGTTCTCTTTTAACTTTTGTTGCATCACATTTGATTTTGAACCTGTCCAGATCAAATGCAGAGGATTAAGAGAAAGTGTGTGGAATTAAAACATTATTAGTCTATCAGTAAGCGTGACTAACAGCAGCAGCTTTATCTTGTTTTCATCCGGATTTAATCAATCTTCTTATGTTTAATCACATTACAGAATTAAACTTGTACAACATGTTCTTCTAGTTTACGGCATGCTTATTATTATTTTTAATTATTTTTTAGAGGTGACCTTCAGCGCAATGACATTCAAGTATGTATATCTAGACTAAAAATGTCATATATATATTAATAATATTTCAATATTATTGCCAAGTGTATGTATGTAGATATCACAATTATAATATTCATGAAAAAGGAAAATGAAAGTCAAGGTTGATATTATGAAAGAACAATATGTTTCTGAGAGTCAATGATTTCGAATTGATTAGTAGAGAGACTATTTCGGCATGTGGAGGTTTAGATGAAAGTCAAGGCTGCAGAATGTGTTATAAATTTGGGCTGGATGCAACAATAAAAAAAGGAAAAAAAGGTTAATGTTTTTGATTCATCGGCATTAGTTTATGATTTATGATTTGATTACTGAAGTCTGAGCCGGAAGAAAGCCCAGAAGAAAGTACGCATTTCATAAACACTGTGATTCATCAGATGTTTAACTACATGCTCATAAACTTTGAAGAAACTGGCACAGTAGGATAGTTAAAGATGCACTGAGAAGTAATTTTCACAATGAATATCATTACTGTCATTTCTCTAATTCTATTAATTTAGAGATATTACCCCACCCCTTTAGCATATTTCAGTATTTGATTGACACAGCGGACCTGAACGAAAGTAACCTTGTAATCTTGCGCGCACTTCGATAATTAAAGTGTTTATGCAGTAAAATCTCTGATTTAATTAAACTTAATTGGTTGAACTTTCTGAAACTCTTCCTGACATTAATTTGTATTGATGCACAGAAATGAAAAGATAATGTGAGAATTCTTCGGTTCTCTGGAGGAAGCTTTTTGCTTCCGGTGCATTAGAAACACAGCGAGCGAAAATATATAAATTTTCAGTTGGTGATGAGAGGAGGGGTGGGACTGTACTGTGTAAACACTCTCTTATTGCTCAGGGCCAGTGGGAAGAACAGTCAGTTTTCCACCATCCGCATTCCAGCAGGGGTGAGCGTCTCAGGAAAAATAGCGAGGCTAGTGTTGCTTGTCCATCCTATGATGTTGAGGTTGCCAGGGAGTTGCTACGGTGTTCTGAGTGATTGTAGCATGTCGTTACATGGTTTCAAGATGTTCTTAGGGTGCGTCTCAATCAGCTCCCTAGTTCAGTAGTCAGGGCACTGATCAGGGTGTCGGCTATTTTAAGAGCTGTTTCAATCGTGAAATCCTTGCCCTGAAACGTTCGCTCCCTAGCCCCATAATGATGATTGATGCTCACTATGTGTGAAACATAAATAATGTTTTATTTAGGGCAACTCAGTGCACACAACTCCATACTAGCGTGATGAATCCGATCTTCAACCAGATGGATTAAATATTTTGAATGTTCCGATCCAATTTGGCTTCTGACCTGTAATGCTGCCTGAATCATAATCATACACTGTTCGTTTTTTGGCCAGAGGAGAACTGGACCCCGACTGAGTCTAGTTTCTCCCAAGGTTTTTTTTTCTTCTTCTCCATTTTGTCACCTGATGGAGTTTGGGTTCCTTGCCACTCTGGCTTGCTTAGTCGGAGACACTTAATATTCAACAATATTACTGATCTGCCTGCGTTGACACCATTGTATGAGAACTGAACTGAGCTTTTCTCCAGGGCTGCTGTATAAATGAAGTAAAAGAATTAGCCCATCAGCACTGAGCTATCCCAATTTCAATACGTAATGCAAGACAAAAAAAAAAATATTTGGAAGATTGTTTTCTTTTAGTTTTTCGTAAATTAAACTGTTCTAAGTGGGTGCTAGGAGCTAGCTAGTTAGCTAGATTGTTGCTATTTGGTTATAAGATGTTGTCAGTGGGTTTTTCTCCTTCAAAGTAAAGTCTATCAGTCTATTGATGACCAAGTCCACCATGTGAAAATTGTAAATCAGCTTAAAAAAGTAATAAAACACCTCTCCTCAATAACTACAACCAACCAACATGCTTGTTTTATCATGATCATTGATAACAAATATTTTTTTGCTCTCAGGGCTCTTTTATGGCAGTTTGTTCATCATTCCATTCCAGTTGTTGTTTGACCTATTCTGTCTTCTTTTAGCAGGTGTACTCGCTTAAAAACAGCTTTAAAGTTCATCACATTAAGCCTTAAGCTATTTACGCTATTTTCTACTAGACTGACGCTGTGCCTCTTTCTCTGATGTGCACACACTCTCTGATCATGCGAAATCACATAATAATATGCAACCAAATGCTTAATTTTTTAATAGATATGTATACTTATATCCAGCATTTGCTAGGATCATTACCTGAAGAAACTCATATATATTTTCTTTTTGTATTTTAATTAAATTATAGTATTTTTAGCATGCTAACATTATAGCATATTTAAGTAACACAAGAATCACATGGAGGTTTGATCCAAAATTCACTAAAAGCCAAATGGAGATGTTTGAGGAAACCATTGTAGGCTAGTGTAAAAAAAAAAAGAAATGTTACTGAAAATGCTTTGACCTCTGACTGAAATCTGTCTGATTGCCACATGAACCTGTAGTGACCGATCTTCCTTTCACAGAGTTCATGGACAGGACTCAGTAGAGCCCTCTGTCGGTTGTTTCTGGAACTAATCTGACAAAATCAGATCATCACCTTCAAAACACTTTTATCTGCATTTTGAACCTGCATTTAAGTTAAGTTCAGGATGTGTTTTTATTACAAACAAACACATAAACATATAGAAAAACATATAGTTTTAAAAACTATAGTCCATAGAATAATTCTCATTCAAGTTTTGTTAAAATACTTATTCTAGCTTAATATGCAGAGAAAACACAAGTTCAAACAATATGTTTCTGTGAGGCTATCGTACCATTTTGCTGTTTGTTTAAACATCCGACCAGCCTGACACGGCAACAGAGGCTCAACCAATGGCGTGTGTATGGGGTGGAGCTATTTTTTTTGCCTGACCAATGGCAGATAAGCAATGTTGGACATGTTTGAAAACAATCATTTGTGCAATTCTGTTTTGTGCTGTTACAGGAGTTTTTAAATCTTAATCGATTGTGAAACCTGGTTGAATCACACACATAAGGAGAATCTTTGCTGATTTTCTTCTTTCAAAATTCAAACCTGCACACACAACAGTATTTGAAAATCATGACGCATCCAACACTACAAGATATCCTTAAGATTATCATGCCAAATTTAGCATCTCACGTGATCTTTTTCGAGTACAAATTCGAGTAAGAATTTCACCTACTGTTGCACTTGTGCATATGGTAGAGTGACAAATAAAGTGATTTGATTTGATTTTGATTTGATCTTACAGGATGCGGATGTATACAAAATGGATACTGTGTCGTGGCAACTTGCTGTAGACATGAGGAGACATTATAAAGGCAGTCATGTTGTTGCCACATTTCGACAAGCTGTTTCTCCATCACGTTTTTTTCTCCGAAGTGTTGGGAGGGGTAAATCTGGCATAAATCGACCTGAAACTCCTGTAGTCTGAGCCCAGCTTTAGTGATTACTTCGCCTTTAAAAGACATCCTTTTTTCATTATTAAAACCATTAAAGCCTTCAAATCCACTCAGCGGTCATACACACTTGAGGCCTGACTGCATTCAGGTCCAGTGCCACAGTCAAGGCTCCTTCAGGAGCCTGGTCCTCTGTCCTTGAAATGAAGCCCATGTACCCTTGCTGCATGACAAGTATGACACCTTATAAGCTATGCATAGCCGTGGAGTCAGGGCCAGTGGCTGGGAAGTCACTCTGTCGATTTATGCCAGCATTTGGTGGCTGACTGAGCGTGACGCCTCCTGGTTTTCAGGGAGGGAGGAGAGACACCAGACAGCTGCTGACAGTACCGCCAGAGTTAGGCCTACCTAGGATGCCATGTTACCCATGAATCCCTGGAGCATGAAACCGTGGCTGGACGAGAAGGATGGACTGCTTTATACTTGTTGACATATAGAGCTTAAGCAGGTCACTGAAGCTCAGTGTGGCCTTTTGGCCGATGAGATGAAGACGAATCATCAATTAACTTGAGTGGTCAAAATAGAAACGCTAGACTCTTTAGAACTTGTCATGGATCAACAACTTCATCATATCCTCACATACTTCCACTGGAGAAGGTGTTGATATGCATTAGATCACAAACATGAAGTACTGTTCACTCACCAACTTATTTGGTGACTGCCAAGTTGGACGTCCTGTAGGATACCTTTTGTTGGAACGTTTCTACACTGTAAAAAATTATTGTGATTTTAATGGTATTTTACTGTAAAAATGCTACGGTGAAAAACAGTTAATTGGTTAACAGAAAGTTTCCGTACTGTATACGGTGAATAACTGTAATAAAATAATTGTTTTAACCTTAATTATTACATTATATACCTTTAAATTATACGGTTTTGAACTGTAAAATTTTTTTTTTTTAACCGTAATTATTATATTATAAACCTTTAAATTATATGGTGCTGTCCCTAAAAACCTAAAACATTACTGCCGTATTTTTATGGTAAAGTTCTGGCAATTACAGCTGCTGTTTTTACAGGGATTTTTTTTACAGTGTATCAAAAAATCCCAGTCTAACCAAATCCCTTGTTTAATAAGAATATAGTTCCAAGACCAATATTGATGTTAACTTTTAAATTAAGAAATAAAATTGTAAGGACAAACATTTCTATTATGAGTGACCATTACAATAAATAAAGTAAAATTTTGAGAAATAAAGTCATAATTGTGAGGTATAAAGTCACACTATAAGATAAAAATCATTTGTGAGATTGAAAGTCACATGTACGAGAGATAGTTACAATTTTGAGATATAAATCAGAAACATAAGATGATCTCAATTGTGAGATAAAGTCACAATTACCAGAAATTAAGTAATTTGTCTCACAATATAAGTGCAACTTAATTCTCATAATTGTCACTTAACATTTCTCTGTATACAGGTATACAAGCTGCCAGACAAATTATTTTGGGCTAGCAAAACCAAGAAAGTGGTTGGTTACTTCAGGTTTGAATTTCTCTAAAATGTTTCTGTTCATACAATAACAGTCAATGGCTGATGGAAGAAGAATTGCAGAAGAGTAAGTCATACATGTTTGGAACGACATTAAATAACTATCCATTTAAATATTTACCTTTTTTACGACACTCTATTGGTGTACACTGTAAAAAGAAAAAATCCCCGTAAAATTTACGGTAAAAAAAACAGCAGCCGTGGTTGCTAGAACTTTACCATAAAAAATGCTGCAGTAATGTTTTAGGTTTTGCGGAACAGCACCATACAATTTAAAGGTTTATAATGTATTAATTACGTGTACACTATAAAACATTTACGGTAAAAAAAAAAATATTTATTTAATTAACTGAAATAATGTTAAATTATCAACCTATTGAAATACTAATATCTGTTATGTACCTTTGATATATACTGACAACCACCAATCACAGTGGTGATGAGTCACATGATGAATCAAAGATCATCATAAGCAGCTTTTAGAAGGACAATTATACTAATATATAGAAGGTGCACAGTGTCATTCACACAAACACTAAACACCATCATGGTATCACATAGGACATTTTACAAATACAATAAACATTAATTTAACAACATTATGTAACATAAAACCCTAATGTACATAACTGATTAGATAAAACTAAGAAGAAACATAGTTATTTGAATGAAAAATACATGCGAAGTGTCACGCAGGGAATTCAAGGAAGTCAAAGTCTGATCATGAATGAACCAATAACACCTTCTCCAGCCTGTGACAGCGCTAAGGTATGTATTCAATAGATTTCAAACGATCTGTAGCAATGCAATACACATAAAACAAAACATGTTTTACTCATATAAGTTTGTGTTGCACTATTCCTGTCGGATCCAATATAGAAGGCACAGCATTGTGTTTTAAACTCAATATGTCTGCAAATCCAGTCTCGACCTCTATCTTGTTTACAATCGATTCTGCAGTGAAATGAAGCGAACAAACACAATGTCTTATGCACTTGAGCTGGAACCGGCATGTTTATTGCTCTGTAGTGACCCGTTTAGCTCCACGAGTCGGTGGGCAGGCTTGAGGTGGTGCTTCTGCATCCTATTACGTCAGTGGTCGACATATTCTGAGATCTCTCGTTTTCTGGGCCTGGTGTCAATAAAAGCTTTTCTTTTACTAACAAGGACGTTTTCAGCTCTGAAACTTACAGGATATTCTTATATCACGATGAACTTTTAAATATCAAAGGCTCAAAGGAAAGTTGATTTCTCAATTCATCACCCCTTTAAATTAAATTGAAAATAAGTGGCCTACATTCTTCAAACGTTCACTGTATGTGCTCCACTGAAAAAAGAAAGCAAGTTATCCTGGTTTGTAATGGCATGACGGTAAGTAAATGTTGATCCCTTTAAATTTCCATCTGATCATAACATTCTTCGCTACTTACATTTTGTTGAAAAAAGTATCCTAGATAGACTTCAAACTTTTTTTCACTTTTTGTGCTCCACAGAAGAAAGTCCTGGCTTGGCACAACACAAAGGTGAGTAAGCGATGACAAAATGTTAATTTTTTTTTGGTGGACTATCCCTTTAAGCACAATATTCATTCTCTCCTTCAACTTTGAAGACTCTAAGACCAAACCGATACTTGGATGGTAGGTGGACCGTTACATATTTGTGATCATCCTAAGGCACAAGTACAAATATGACTCAGTTAACTGGAGGTGTTTTTAGTTGATTACAGCAGCTTCTGTTCAGATGTACATTGAGTCACTCTCTAGGATCTGTGGGATAGAGTGTTGTTTTGGACTGACAGCTTTTTTTTAAAACAGAAGCTCCTGCTGCTGGGGTTGAGCAGTCTATGCCGACCTGCTTTAAGGAAAAACAGCCTCCTGTTTGTTGATCACCATATCTCAGCCATCAATCACCATCCCCACGCATATGGGAGTGGGCTTATCGCTGAATGGAGCAGAGGCATCTCTGTATTTTCACTGACGGGAAAAACAGATAAAACACATGGTGCAGTGTATGGCTCTTAATTGTACATATAGATGCAATATGTGGTTAATTAGCAGTAATAAATCTTCAGAGGTCTGACATCCAATCTTTTTTTCCCTTTTCATTTCTTTTTCAAGAGACGGTGATTTAGAAAAAAAATAATGCATCTTCATGCAATAGTCAATAGATTGCTTAAATAAAATGAATGATTAACCAATCAATTAACTGCATATTTGCTAAAAAAAAAAAAAAAAGAAAAGAAAAAGAAATAAATGCACAAACGTGAGAAAATAATTGTCATATTTTGAGATAAGGTCACAATATAATGTATGTATACAGATAAATAAATTCACAATTGTTACGTGACAATTATGAGAATACATTTCTGGAAATTGTGACTATCTCACAATTGAGATCATCTTGTGTTTTATGATTTATGATAGAATGTGACTTTTAATCTCACAAATGATTTTTATCTCATAATGTGACTTTATACATCACAATTATGACTTTATTTCTCAAAAATGTACTTTATTTCTTTGTCACTCAATGCAATTTTTGTCTTTACAATTTTATTTCTCGTTTTACGTTAACACCCATATTGGTCCTCTTATCAACCGAGGGATTGGGTTAGAATGGTTTGTTTGATAGAAATGTTGTTCCAACAATTAATTAATTGCATATTTGCTAAAAGAAATGGAAGCCAGTTTTTGCCTCAGAATAAAATATAAAATAAGTCCAAAATAAGAAATAAATGCACAAATGTGAGGGGAAAAAAGTCATATTTTGAGATACAGTCACAATAACGATAAATGCAGTCATATTTTGAGAAATAAAGTCATAATTGAGAGATAAAAAGTCACAATTGTGATACTGAGTCAAGTTGCCGGTATAGTTGACTGTGGACTAGCAAAAACACAAACGCGTAGAAACAATTTTTAACCAATTGCTATTAAATTTCACAAATGTCTACAAAGAAACGACAAGTAGTAAATTGCATTAAATAGGGAATTTTAAAGTAGAAAGACATACATAAAACATACTTCCGTCATCTTTGTTTTATTAACAACTTCAATAATTGTTTTTACAGTGTAGTAGGCTGTCATGGTTGTTGTAATGCACACGAAGACGAGGAATCAAACAAAAGTGGTCTCTATTAAATCCACAAAGGAACTCTCAGGAGATTGTAGGAGCAAACTAATTCTCAACCACACTAAACAAAGACGATATCAGTCACAGGAACTAGGGAAACACAGGGCTTAATGCTGCCTTCACGTGCTATCGGAAGTCGTGGTTACAAGCTTCTTGCATTGAAGTGAGTGACTTCAAAGGGCGTTCATGTGCAGTTTTTAACTAGGAAACCATTTACGATAATTCCGATAGCACGTAGAGGCAGCATAAATACACAGGAGCATAACCAATGCCAAACTGAACAGGTGTGGGAACTAATTAATAATCATGGAAACTAACTAGAAAAACAGACAGGCAGGCAGACAGTCAAACAAGGAAACCAAAACACCATAAAACAGAACAACAAAGAAAATATATACGTTACATAGGCTACTTCAATCTCAAGTTGCTCTGATAGTATGAAATTACAATATTAATTTCATGCTATATTAATTTATAGCATTTGCATTGGCCACAATTTTGACATTGATGGGAATGGGGAAAAACTGCCATGTAGATATGTTTTGATCCTATCTCATAATTTGGCAGTAGGTATATTAGGCTGCTGTCACTTTAAGACCTGACGCATGGATCCATAATGCTGTTACACATGTGTTTTCTTTCTCAACTGTTTACATTCACTTAAAACATAACTGACTGTGTGTATGTGGATACTCGCCAAGACTGGCATGTTGACATAATTTTGTTTGTATTTGACTGTTTAAGCAAAAAAAAAAAAGAATAACTTGATTTAGTACTGTGAGGCGGCTTTATGTGCAGGCACTTTGGGTGTGAGCACATAATCTGTTGGGAATGAGTAAAATGATGTGCAATACGCACAATCCCATGTCGAAATTCAAGCCCTGTAACACCAACAATATTCATCCTGAGCAAATGAAGGGGAGCACATAAGAGTGAGGGGAGGTGGGTTTGTGTGTCAACTTGCTGTCGGAGAGATGAGAGAAGATGCCTTTTTAAAAGACTACAATTGAAAAATGTATTGTATTTAAAATTTAACCCACCAAAGTGGCTAGTAGGAGTGACTGCGTTACACACCACTGCTGAAATCCACCCGCATTTGGGTGGGTGTTAATGTCAAGCCGCGATTATAACCAATCAGGTTAAACTGCCAGGCCCAATCTTTATCTTCACTTCTGCTCAAATAAGAGAGTTTCCTGTTCCGCCTCATAGGGTTAACACTACAAGAGGCAATATGATTGCGAGACTCCCTATGACTCAGTACAAACCGTACCCACCAATGCACAGTCAAGCATGTCTTTAAATTTAAGTTATCTGACTTGAGACGCTGAAAATATTCATAGTATCACTGTGGCGGAGACTGCACACTTATTTCAAGCTGCGTTTGTATGGCTATGACTATTGTCGAGGCATTATAAGAGTGCATGGATCATTTACCCAATCCCCAAGCGCACACACTTAGACGTGCACAGTTGCACACATACCAGGTCCTCTTATGTACCGTTTGTCTGAGAGAAGGGCTCTTACTGCTCATCCTGAGTCTGCTCACATTTCCAGAGCCCTGCCCACAAATCCCATCACATCCACATAATCAAAGGCATTTTTCTATGGCCTATAGGGACATGCTCTCTGCATGAGCAAGGTGAGGACAGTGAGGCCAGTGTTCTGTTGCAGATGGAATATTTATCATGGGGATCACTGCGTGTTGCTTGGAGCAGCTGGAATACCTCTGGGTGTTGTTTTGGATTATAGGGTCGGCCCCACTTTATATTAGGTGGCCTTAACTATTATGTGCTTACATCAAATAATAAGTACAATGTACTTACTGTGTACAAATTGTATTGCAAAACACGCTGATATCGAGGTGGGATACGGGTAGGGTTAGGGACAGGTGTGGTGGTATGGGTAAGTTTAAGGGTAGGGTTTGGTTTAAGGGAAGTGGCAACTATGTAATTACAAATGTAACTACAGAAATTAATTACAGATGTAATTACATGCAGGTATTTTTTTAAATGTAAGTACAATGTAAAAACATGTATGTACACAATAAGTGGATTATATCAAATTATTAATTAAAATGTTAGTACATAGTAGCTAAGGCCACCTAATATAAAGTGGGTCCATAGGGTCCTTATATTTCTTAGTTTGTGGAGGAGACTGCATCACTGGAATAATTCAATGATTGATTTATTCCATTTTAACCAATCTTTACAAAGCAACATTTGACAAAATTCACACTTGAATAATTTATTAATTGACTGAAGATTTCCAATGCATGAGTGTTAATTTTTTATAATATTGAATTAGCCACATCCCACAGGAAGATTTGGAATTTGAATTGGAATGACAGGAAGAGGTATTTATGGGTATCACCCGCTGGCTTGACTTGATAATCCACAAAAGATGCTTGATGCAGAACAACGAGGAAATCCCCACTTTTAAGGTCCAGAAAGGTGGTAAACGAGCACAATTCAAATGACTCTGTATGCAATTGGATAGTCCTTCAACCAATCAGACCACACGAGGCGTGATCAACGGGCAACAGGCAACGACCCATCGCTTCTCTATCTGTCATCATGTTAAACCTGCCAATAGCGCGCCAAATCGCTGGCAGATCAGGCTGGGTTAATGGTATTATTAATTCTTAGTTCATGTAGTTACTATTGTGTAACATTATAAGTGTTAGCAAACTTCTTTAAGCCAACTTAGGCCAAATAGTTAAAATTATAGATAAAAGATACAATTATACATACAATTTCAATTCATTCTATCTTACAAACTAAATTTGAATTTGTGTCAGGTTTGACGTGATTGGCCACAAAATACCATAGGCTCTCAAATGTTGTAACAGAAGCCGGTGATTTTATGAACCCACAATGGCCAACTCATTTTAAATGTAATTATCATAAAGCAGTTTTACTGAATG
This sequence comes from Romanogobio albipinnatus, assembly GCA_023566225.1. Taxonomy (NCBI): domain Eukaryota; kingdom Metazoa; phylum Chordata; class Actinopteri; order Cypriniformes; family Gobionidae; genus Romanogobio; species Romanogobio albipinnatus. Next base: position 22,688,773 of record CM042247.1, read on the forward strand.
TTAGTTTTAGACTGTACAAGAAAGTATTTCTTTGATAGTCCCGATTTGTGCGTTCTATGAAGATATTTCCTGCATTTCTATGGCTGTTGTAGCAAATAAATTTCCTACCTTCTATCACTCCCAGAGGCAGATGTTTTTAAGACATCTGTGACAAAGGCAATTACATTTGAACTTGTAACTCTACCTGTCTCATTAAAATTACAGCTTATCAAAAGCCACCTGACTCATCTGGCACTTAAGATTGTTGTAAAGCCAAGATAATGGAAAAACTAAATGTCTGGCATGTTTCAGCAAACACTGGATTGAGCCACAGTGCATGAGCACAATTGGATGCGGGAGTGTCACCTGATAAACTGCATCCACTGCGGGACAGAATTAGAAGTCAGGGATCGATTTTCATGAAACGCGCCTGGCCGACCATAATTCCCCCAAAAGCGGGAACGGTGCTTTGCCGTGATGTGAGGAGGTTAACGTTAAACAATAAAAGGGGCCGAGGAGAATGGGAATGAAGCTAATGAGAGGTGATAAGATTCATTCCAGACCTCAATTTCAAGGATGGAGGAGCAAGTGGTTCGGGAGAGTACTATGAGACTCCCGCGAGGACTTGAGGCCCTAATGAAAGATATTAGCCTTTGAGGAAAAGAATGATATCCCTGGATCTCACAAAGGTGAGAAGCAATCTTCAAATTTTCTGACAATGTGAGGAGTAGTTCACCCCCTAAAAAATGAAAGTTTGGTCATCATTACTACAACCCGACTATCTTTTTTTCTATTGAAGGAAACATTTTAAACAATTGTCACTTACTTTTTCCCCCCAATGGCAGTACATGGTGACCATGGCTGCATCTGAATATAATTCCTTTCTATATAAAAACAGTAAAAAGAGTAGTATATCCAAATTCACAGTATTCATAAAACAGTAGTGAAAAGTACCTGGATGACCTACAACTTTCTGCAAATTCTGAAGTGTGCATCCATTAAACATTTTACTTTCCCATGAGGCCACGAGAGAGAAAGCAGTAAAGTGATGCACGAGACGCAGGTAGGTCACATGATAATGACAACATGGGCGAAAATATAGTATGTATGGATTACATTCATAATTTATTGGTAGCAAAGTAATTACTTGCAGTATTCGAAATATCAAAAGAAGTGTTCAATTTCTGATGCAGCCTGAAGTCTGTCAAGCTCCAAAAAGGACAACATAAAAGTCCACATGATTATATTCCTGTGCTATATTCCAAATCTTCTAAAGTTGAACTGGTCTGAATTTGTGATGAACAAAAATCTAAATCGTTATTCACCAAATATGTTTGAGACACATTGCTTTTAAATCAAAGATGCATGGTGCAGCTGGATGTCAGTGACATTGAATGTCATTTGTTCTTGTATTTCCAGGAAAAAAAAAAAGTTTTAATTTTAACAGTAAAAGACTGTAAAAATCATTAATTGCTTAACGGTAAGTTCCCTTATTATATACAATAAAAAATAATATATCTAGCAGGATGTAATTCTCATGTCATTTTAAAGTAAAATACTGTTCCCATTCGTTCAGTCACTACGACGTAACGTTAGTGACTAACGAATGAGGGTTTTGCTTAGAAGCCTATCATCTTCGAGATCTTAGAAAACGCCCAATGGCGTGCCAATGCCATGGGCATGCGGAATTTGCATACGTAACTCTGCCTCACCGTGTGAGTATAAAAGGAAGTACGTGGCAATATCGCATTACGTTTCTGCTTCGGCGCCAAAAGTACCTACCTCTTCACTCCTCACAGGCCTTCTGAGACTCTGTCAGCTTCTTCGAGACGAGCAGCTTTCCAGTTGGTGTGATGGCGCATTCCAGTGATCGCATACTTCCTGCCTGCTGATCTGTGCAGTGGTCTGCATCCAGCTGGTGTGTGTTTCCCTGGCCGCTTCGGCATCGAGGCTCGGTCAGCAGCACCCAAATGTGGTTAAAGAAAGAACTGACAATCCCATCCCTGAGCACCCAGAGACCGGCGATGACAGTGTGCGCCATCCCCGGGTCCCGCCACTCGCATCCCTCTCTGTCGCCAGCCTCCTCTCAGAGCAGACCCCAGTGGAACGCACGTCCTTCCCTGGTCTCCTCTGTCAGGATGCAGCTGTTAACTGTGCCCCCACACCGGGACGCCCAAACGCCTCCCATGTCCGGGCCGGTAACTCTGCCTCGCAGCCCCACCCTGGGTACGTCTGTGGTCTGAATGACCCCGCTGGTGCAGTTCCTGGGAGCCTGGCTTCAGCTTCCAGGACTGTCCCGCTGGGTCGCGAAGACCATCAGGCTCGGCTACGCGATTCAGTTCGCGCAGGCTCCTCCCCGCTACAGGGGAGTCCGCCATACCATGGTCGGGGCCAACGCTCCTGTCATGCGTGCGGAGGTTGCCACCCTGCTGGCGAAGGGTGCGATCGAGCCTGTCCCTCCAGCCGAAATGAAGTCTGGGTTCTACAGCCCCTACTTCATTGTACCCAAGAAAACCAATCCTGGACCTTCGCATCTTGAACCGATCCCTTCACAGGCTTCCGTTCAAGATGTTGACTGCAAAACGCCTTTTCGAATGTGTTCGTCCGGCCGATTGGTTTACAGCGATCGACCTGAAGGACGCCTACTTCCATGTCTCCATCCTTCCTCGACACAGACCATTCCTATGGTTTGCCTTCGAGGGACGGGCATATCAGTACGCGGTCCTCCCATTCGGGCTATCTTTGTCCCCTCGCGTCTTCACGAAGATTGTTGAGGCAGCCCTTGCGCCACTCAGTCTGGCACGCTCCGAGTACAAGTGACTCGGGCCTGCCTGCAGACTCTCACCCTGTGGTCGAACCTCAGTTTTCTACGGGCCGGTGTGCCCTTAGAATGAGTTTCCAGGCATGTTGTCGTATCGACGGATGCCTCTGGGCTGGGGTGCCATGTGCAATGGACAAGCAGCCGTGGGCTCCTGAAAAGGTCCCCAGCGCCTTCTGCATGTCAATTGCCTCGAGTTGCTGGCGGTACGGTTCGCCCTGCACCACTTCCGAGTGTTGCTGAAGGGTCAACATGTACTAGTCAGGACAGACAACACAGCAGTCCCCAGACGGTCCAGCTGATTTGGGAACAGTTTGGCGATGCACAGATAGATCTGTTTGCCTCCCACGACTCTTCCCATTGCAGCCTGTTTTATTCCCTGACCGAGGGCACGCTCGGCACGTATGCACTGGCGCACAGCTGGCCGCGGGGCCTGCGCAAATATGCGTTCCCCCAGTGAGCCTTCTCGCACAGCTTTTGTGCAAGATCAGGGAGGACAAGGAGCAGGTCCTTTTGGTCGCCCCGTACTGGCATGGCTGGACCTGGTTCCCCGAACTCTTACTCCTTGCGACAGCCCCTCCCTGGCCTATCCCTCTGAGACAGGACTTCCTCACTCAGAGACGGGGCACCCTTTGGCACCCGCGTCCCGATCTTTGGAACCTCCACGTGTGGCTCCTAGACAAGACGTGGTAGGTTTGAGTACCCTACCACCTCTGGTGGTGGCTACCATCACTTCCGCATCACTCGGCATGCCTATACGTTGAAGTGGAACCTCTTTGTCACCTGGTGTTCTTCTCGCCAAGAAGACCTCTGGAAATGCCGATCGGGTCTGTGCTCTCGTTCCTCCAAGAAGGGTTGGAGCGAAGGCTGTCTCCCTCCACCCTTAAAGTTTATGTGGCCGCAATATCTGCCCACCACGATCTCTTGGAGGACAAATAGATAAGTCAGCACGACCTGGTCATCAGGTTTCTGAGGGGAGCGGGGAGACTAAATCCTCCTCGCTCTCCCCTCGTACCCTCTTGGGACCTCTCAGTAGTTTTAGATGCTCTGCAGAGGTCTCCCTTTGAGCCTTTGCAGTCAGTCGATCTTAAGTTCCTGTCAATGAAGACAGCAATCCTGACTGCATTGGCCTCCATCAATAGGGTAGGGGACCTGCAGGCATTTTCGGTTGACGAAGCATGCCTGGAGTTCGGGCCGGCTAACTCTCACGTGATCCTGAGACCCCGGATATGTGCCCAAGGTTCCCACCACTCCGTTCCAAGACCAGGTGGTGAACCTGCAAGCGCTGCCCATGGAGGGGGCAGACCCAGCCTTGGCATTGCTCTGTCCAGTACGTGCTCTCCGCACTTACGTAGACAGGACGCAATGTTTCAGGACCTCAGACCAGCTCTTTGTCTGTTATGGTGGAGAGCGGAAGGGAAGAGCTCTCTCAAAGCAAAGGCTGTTTCACTGGATAGTGGACACCATTGTTTTGGCTTACCAGCAGCAAGGTCGACCATGTCCCCTTGAGGTTAGGGCACACTCCACTCGGAGTGTGGCCTCCTCTTGGGCTTTAGCGCATGGCACCTCGCTAACAGACATCTGCAGAGCTGCAGGCTGGGCGACACCGAACACATTCGCCAGATTCTACAATCTCCGAGTGGAGCCAGTGTCTGACTATGTACTCGCCTCTACTAGTGGCCAGTAATGGACCAGGCTCAGGTGTCTTCGCTTGCTCGCCATTCCACTCTACAGACTGGATAAGTGCGATATAATAGCTCAGGTGAGCTTCCCGAAAGCCCTGAGTCCCTCCAGCACTGTCGACGCCGACACCAGTATGTCTGCCCTCTAGCGAGCCCAGACCCTTGTGTCCGTCCAGGTGCCCCATGTGCATGGTTCCCCCTCCGTCGACCCCCACACATGTATTTCCACCGTACGCCTCCTCAGTGAGCAAAACTCTTTCCCTTGGCAAGTCCCTTCCACCCTGGGGTTAAAAATCCAACTTTCGGCTGGTACCCTAGAGTTTTCCCATATACAGCCCTTAGCGGGTCATATGTGTACTCTCTAAGTCTTCCCTACGGGTAGGCATCTTTGCATATCTCCACTGGAATATGCTTCCCAGTGTACCTTGGTATTCCTGTGATAAGTGGGAGTCCTTCGTCCGTACTAGTCTTACGACAGGGTACTCACACTTACGCAGGGCACTGGAAGACAGCCGAGTGGCGTGATTATATTGGGACCCCCATTCGTTAGTCACTAACGTTATGTTGTGGTGACTGAACAAAAGGTAACAGTTGCAGATGTGGCCCTCGTTCCCTGAGTAGGGAACGGAGACGTAACGTCCCTTTGCCACATCCGCTGTACTGCTGGAACGGCCGCAGTTCAGTCTTGGCTCCTCAGCAGGTAACGTAATGTGATATTGCCACGTACTTCCTTTTATACTCCCGCGTTGAGGCGCAGTTACGTATGCAAATTCCGCATGCCCATGGCATTGGCACGCCATTGGGCATTTTCTAAGATCTCGAAGATGATAGGCTTCTAAGCGAAACCCCCATTCATTAGTCACTAACGTTATGTCTCTGTTCCCTCCTCAGGGAACGAGGGTTACATCCGTAACCGAGACGTTACATTTACAGTTTTTGAAAGTGAAAAATAACAAGTCTTATAATTTACATTGAAAAAAAAAAGAAAAAAATGTGTGACACTTCACTTTTTCCATTGAAATGACTTTTTCTTAGTTGTTTATCATGTACAGTGTACATTACTTTTATATATTGCATCACAACCTAGTTTTTTTTCCTGGTGTGCTCATCAACAATAATTACATACACCGAGACAAAACAACACATACATTATCCCATCAATTACAAGGAATGAAATACAGATACTTAAATCCCAGAGGAATTGAGAGCATGAACCATACTACAATAAGTGCTGTTCAAAAAGCATGAGGACTTACACAAAATTACACAAAAGGTCGTCTGCCTGAGGGTAGAGGGTTTAAAAGGCATCCGGCTGGATGTGTGGGATCTTTCAGCATTGTTAGTCCTAATCTCCGCAAATGGTGGGAAGATCACAACCTTTATTTTTTTTAAAGGCAGACAGCACTATATTACAAATCGGACTTATCTTCTGAACTGTGGAGCTGCCAAACCACACTGTAATTGAAAAAGTATTGCGTTATTTTAGTGTTGTGTTCTTCCATTGTTTTGTATTTTTTTGTATGTTACTGTGTGCGCTATATATTTTTATTCATCTCAGCTTGTGGAAAAGCAACTTGTGATGAGCGTTGATTCTACATGAGGCTCTCTCATTACCACCTGTGTTTTAATCCATTCAATCCGTAAAAAACCTACCATATTTTTTTATGATAAAGGTCTGGCAAATACAGCTGCTGTTTTTTAGCACATTGTTTAGGACTTTTGTTTTTTTTCAGTTTTTTTTTTTTTTTACAGTGCAAACATGATGACATATTTGATTTGAGACCTATAATCTCTCATTTTATCCTAAAAGACGTATGGGTCATATGGAAAACATTTAAGGTGCCATTTTGACCTTGGAGCTTGACAGATGATCTTATTCTTCCAAGTTTCTCCTTTTGTGTTCAACAGAAACAATAACAGCATACAACATATTGTATGAAACGACTTGAGGATGAGTAAAAGATGACTGAATATAGATTTCTGGGTGTGAGGCAGTGAGTGAGCCTGCAGCAAGCATATACAATACAGGATGTGTTTGTGACCGACTATGTAAAATGTCTTTTAATGTTGAATCTTCTTTTTATCAATGCTGCTATGACTCCTGTTACAAGCGTTGCAGTAAAGTCTGGGAATTATATATGCTGCAGTTTATCTCAACAACAGCATAACTTGAGAATGCAGAAGATACCACATCAGGTTTTGACCCTTATAAATGAAATTACCTATGTTATGAAAGCTGTATTGAAGGCAATTTTAACTGAAGTGGATTTGTGGGAGTCCATACTTCTGGCGTGATCAGTAAACCTGATGGCTTTCTGATTTTTTGACAAACCTGTAGCTTTGTATTATTGTTTTGAGGCTAGATTTTCACTTTGCTGCTATTAGAATGGTGGCCAATGGTACACACAAGGCTACGAGATGAGGTAGGATTTTCACAAAACACAATTACAAATTTGAGCTTGCTAAAGCTGCGGCAGCAAAACGGAATTGTTAACACTTGACCTGATGATGAAGTGGCAAAATTGGTTTCTAGGGAAAAGCTTTAGCTCGGAGTAAAATCTGAAATAGACAGCACAGGAACACCGTAGATGCTTCTATGTGAGTCAGCATGGGGAAATCAAATGGCAGAAATGTAATTTTACCTGTGACAGGAAGGAAATCATTGAAGTTAATGTTATATTTCCTCTGTGAGACCAACTTTTTTTTCTAACCAATTTTCATCATTTCTTGTCCCTTCTGAAGTTTCCGGCATACATGGTGTTTTCAGAAGTGAGGTGTCAATTATTTAAAAAGCTCACTGTGTCACTCTTCATTGGCAGCTGAAGCTAGAAGAGTCCATGCACCTGTGGAGGGCCAACAAAGCATGAACACAATTTCCATTAGAGCCATTAAACAATATTATTGCAAGCAGCGTCAAATTGCCTAATGAAGTCTTCAATTAGTACTAAAAATGCTCGAGTATGTTAAAAAGGACCTTATCCAATTGGGCTCCAAAAAGTCTTATAATCATTGAATTTTTTAATTAAAGCCCACTTCATTAGCTCACATAATCATTCACATAATCAACCATAACTAATTAAGAAGATTCCAAACATTTGGGCACTCATGTCCTGTCCACGTCCTGCATTTTTAATGTAATACCTCCATTAAGTGGGTTTTGCATACTCAAATCCATGTAAATCAACTTCAATTTAAAACAGATCTATTATCCAAATATTTTTTAGACCAGGGATGTCATGACAAAAAGGATCTCTCCTTTCACAATTGGTTGAGTATCTCTGTGTATTTGCTCAAATTAAATAATAGATAGATAGATCAGTTGTGTTCAGTTACTGTTTTCCTTTGACCTAGGAATGTGACACACAGAGACGCGTTTAGCTGTACACGTCAAAATTTTGTATCGTATCAGTGTTTCGTCCACACGGATCCGGCGTTTTGAGAGCATGAAACCGATATTTTTTTAAACCAGCTCCCAGAGTGGATAAATCTGAAAACAACACCTTTGCGTTTCCGTGTGTACAGCCAATCCGTATATTTTGTGAAACGGTGATGTCATCACACCACGTCCTGCACGGGAAAGACTAGAAAGGGATACAACTACGGGCACTTGGCATGCGCACATCAATATTGCGTCATTTAATTACTGTATTTGCATTATTGTAAGGGTAGGTTTAGGGTGTAGGCATTGATAAAACATATCTGATAAGTAGCAAATGTATTTATTGTTATTTTATTGTGAGATTTTTCCTCACTTCCTACCATTGCTGTACTCCTTCTGGCCACAACTCTTCTTCTCTGTTTTTAGTGTATTTCTGTGGCCGAATTACAGTGCCACATACTGGCCTGGCATGTATACTACATAGTTTTGAGTCAGTTTCTGTGCTCTCGTGTGTACTCAGATATTTCTTGAAACGAGGGAAAAAAAGATTGGATAGGGAAAGCTCTGGCTTCGTGTGGAGGGGGCCCTAGTTTTCCTCTGTTTCATTGATTCATCCCATTCACCAGTTACCTCATTAATTAACTTGTTAGCTCCTTTGTTTGCCCTTTGTACTTAATTCTGCCTTCATGCGCTATCGGAAATTTCCGATATTCATGATTACGAGCTTGTTGTATTCAAATGCTTTGTTGTCGGAATGAACAGGAATCATGGAGGACACCAGGTTTATTCTTGCCTCTTTATTGGGAAAATCTTATTAAAACCAATATCATATGTAGTGTCCCATGCACTGACAACCTTATAAACATTCTGCTATCTGACGATTCTGTCATTTCAGTCAAATGCAGGCTATTTTTGCTGTGTATCAAACATACAATACGCTTTAAATGATTACTTGTACATGTAAATATGCACTACATTAATGTCAAGACGATCTAGCTGTTTTTTGGGGAAAAACTAATAAAAGCACACCTACCACAGCAGTAGTTCTCCCCGCTACCATGTTTAAAGTTTATGGCACACCAATTTCAGGAATTTGGGTATCAAAAGTATTTCCGAACTTCCCAGTGGTAAACACGACATCAGAGGGCGTACTTGTACAATTTCTTTTACCTAGGAATTTTACCTAATTCCGATAGCATGTGAAGGCAGCATAAGCCCTCAGTTCATTCAGTTCTTTGTCCAGTATTGTTTAGTAGTTTTGTGAGATGGTGGTCCAGTGGGTTAAACCACGGAACTGATATGCAGAAGGTTGCTGGTTCGATCCCAGCGGTCACCACCAGTGTGTCCTTGAGCAAGGCACGTTGCTCCAGGGGGATTGTCCCTGTATTAAGGGCACTGTAAGTCGCTTTGGATAAAAGCGTCTGCCAAATGCATAAATGTTTATCTTTTGTGGAAGAGTGGATTGTTTCTGAGTTATCTCCCCTGTGATCTCCATCGTGTTTATTTTCTTTCACTGTAAAAAAAAAATACAGGTCTCCAATTGAAAATGTTCTAGTGACTGATCACTAGAGTTGTACTAGTATCGGAAATATCACCGATACCACAACAAATTCTGGCATCGGTATCGGCAAGTACTTGAACCCATGTACCGATCCAATACCATTTTCTTGAACATGACCTAGTTATTATGACCGCGAGCTTTGCCTAACCACTGCACAGTTCATATTCGCTGCTCAGAATGCATTGCAAACACAGGGAGATGTGCTGTTGCCACAAGCAACCACTGTTTAGAGCAGCAAAGAAGAAATGAAAACGCGTTAGCAGCTTAGCAGTAGGCTATGGTCACTGTTTAGCAGTATTTCGTCTCTGTGTGGATGGCGGGCGCCGGCGCACACACACACGCGCGTGACGCTCGCTGTCTTTGTAATCTCTGCCGTGTGTCACTATCAACCTCCCCCAGTTTCTCTACGTCCATTTTTTTTTTTTTTTTTTACAGTCTATGGTCACTATATGAGGACATGAACACATAAACTGTCACTTCATGAGAATTTACCATTTCATTTGTGAAAACTGTCATATAAGGAACACAGGCACTCAAATATCTTCACGGTAACCCATCAAAATAAAAGTTTGGTTTATATTTTTTAAAATTGACAGAATATATTAGGCTTCTGTTGTGTATGTCTCTACTACTAATAATAATGCCTAGATGGTTGCTTATTTTTCACTTGTTTTGTTGTAAAGAGATTATTTTCTTATTAATATATAATGTTTTATATTCCTACATTTATTTGTTGCACTGTTTTTTATACAGTTATATTGTAAAACTAAAATACCTTTTTCAGTTTCCAGTGTTAGATTTGTGGCTGCGTTTGAAGTTCTTTTTCGCTTAAGAAAAATAAATAATATTACTGTCAAATGCATGTCAGATAATAAAAATACTGTAATAAATACAGTAGTTCACTGTATGTTTTTGTTCATGTTTTATTAAGGGATAAGTCTGAAACACACCATAAAATAATTCTAGCAATTCTTACAGCGCTAGTTGTATATACAGCTGTATATACAGATACACACCCAGGTATCGGATCAGTACTCGGTATTGGTCGATACCCTGAGCCCAGGTATCAGAATCGGTATCGGGAAGGGAAAAAGGGTATCGGAACATCTCTACCGATCACATCTAAATTTTTCAGTTGGCCAAATTTAATTTCTGTGAAGGACTTACTTCCTGCTTCACTACTGTTCGGACGCTCTATATTTTATCTCATAATTTCAACTTCAGCAAATCAGCACAGTGCTCAAACGACAAAGCTTGACTCCAATGATAAAATTTGAAACTCTGGTGACTGGATTACTAAACAAAAAGCGGAATATTTCAACCGACCAACCTCCCACTGCCTTCAGCTTACATTCCGGAGAAGGGAAAACACAGCTGCCTACATTCAAAAGGATAAGAAAATGCCTCTTCTAGAATCGCCTTCCACAAGCAACAGTTTCCGATGTAAACAGGGAACTTAAGAACGTTCTGATGAAACATAAGACTGCAAATCGACTTATTATTAATGTGGGGAAGAACGATATTCAGAGAGAGCAGTCAGAACTCCTTAAGAGGGATTTCAATGAACTTTTTGAAACACTTAGAAAACTGAAAGTTCAGCTGTTCATCAGTGGAACACTTCCAGCAAGAGGAACAAATAGGTTCTCACGGCTACATGGGCTTAATACATGGCTGCAAAAAACCTTAAAATCTTTATCGACAACTTTAATCTCTTCTGGAGTCAGAAACAACTGTTTACATCAAATGGCCTCCACTCAAACAAACTCGGTGCAAGAGTGCTAAAGGACAATATTTATTTTTTGCTTCTGTAGTGGACAGCACATTCCAGGGCCCAGTTTATGGCCGGGCCCCTCTCTGTCCATAACAGTGGACAAAGGTTTGCTACATTTTGATTGGATCTTGGTAGACTGACACAAACAAACTGTCCAACGCCATCAGATAAAGATGCTTGGACAACAGCCAGACACCTCTTAGAGGCCAAAAGGACCACCTCTTGTACCAAGCCTAGGAAGGACAAGACATTTAATTGGTCCACATGCAGTTTCTGCCCTTCATCCAAATCCATTCATAACTATGTTTGGAAAACTTAAGACTGATGTAAAGTACACACATCCATTTCATACTTATTCAGAGAAATAAGTATTCTCAGTGACAGCTATTTGTAATGTAAAATCTTACACAGAGTCAGCTGTTAATGAACAAATCAATGAATGAACAGTTCAATCTTTTTCCATTATGTTTGGTTTCTATTTGTTTAGAATATTGCCAAGGGTATTCTGATGGTGGTTTGGAAAGTGAGAAATGCATTGGTAAACTTTAAAGACACTTTAAAGACTTAACCTAACTGTGTACAGTATGTAAATGAGTTCCACAGGAGAAAGGAGGGTGGGCCACACGTTTAGCCCCCTCTGATGCCAGCAGCCAATCGCAACACTGGAATGGAGAAGCGCCAAATTGCAATCTCCTCCTATTCGGAAAAGGATAAAGGTACCCTTTCAACAGACACACCTTGTTCTGAGTCTCCCTTCAAGAGAGACATAACAGATACACCGTAATGTTCTGAGTTTCTCCTTGAGAGAGACAAACAGTTCACCAAGTTCTGAGTCTGTCCCGCGAGGATAAGACTGTGACAGAGCAACCAAGTTCTGAGCCTCTGGTTCATCCAGAGAGACAACAAAAGATCCAAGGATCTGAATCTACAGCTTGTGAGGCAGCAACAGATATGACCATGTTCTGAGCCTCCAGCCTGTGAGGAAAGAGACATTAACAACCAATACGTTCAGAGTTTTAGTCCAGTGAGACTACAGCATGTCCCGAGTCTCCATGCCAGAGAGACCAATGCGGATTGACCAAGTCCTGAGTGTCTGACCCACCGAGTCAGAAGACACACAGAGACATTTGCAACAAGGTTAAGCTCAGGAGAGCAAACCTTCACTTCGAGGTTCCTTCGTCTGCGTGTTCCAGATTAAGCACCTTATGCACCTACTTCAGGGCCTCATCTGCGTGTTCCACATTTTAGGACCCTTTGGTGCTCCAGGAGATCAGCATCCTACAGATCTTCGTGTTCAAGACTGTTGCAACGGATTCCAGCTCCTTTCCCACTGCACTTGTCACTCAGCACACCCAGTGGAAGAAGTCACCTCCATCGGACTGCTTACTCAACCAAGTGGAACGTAAATATCACTTAACCAAACCTCTTTCCAGAAACCTTGGCATTGTTGTATATATCAGTATATGATTTTCTAATTTACATTAGAGGTAATTACATTAGAGGTAACTGATGCTAGTTAATAACAAATAATCTTTCATTATTTGTTTGATGCATAATAAGGTTCTTCACCTTAGTTTCAGAGAAACAACAGATAAATCTCACTGGCCTTCCCAAAAAGACCATTAGACAGCTGCAGCTCATACAGAACCCTGCTGCCAGGATCCTGAGCAGAACCAGAAAATATGACCATATCACACCAGTCCTCAGGTCTTTACACTGGCTTCCAGTTACATTTAGGATCGATTTTAAAGTACTATTACTTGTATATAAATCACTCAATGACCTAGGACCTAAATACATTGCAGATATGCTGATTAAGTACAAACCCAACAGATCACTCAGATCATCAGGATCAAGTCAATTAGAAATACCAAGGGTTCACTCAAAGCAAGGAGAGTCTGCTTTTAGCTATTATGCCAGCCGTAGCTGGAACCAGCTTCCTGAACAGATCAGATGTGCTCCAACAGTAGCCACTTTCAAATCCAGACTCAAAACACATCTGTTCAGCTGTGCATTTACTGAATGAGCACTGTGCTACTGTACGTCCGACTGATTGCACCTTATCTTATGTATTTACTGAATGAGCTCTGTGCTTTGTCCGAACTGCTTGCACTATAATTATGTGTTTCAATTTAACCCCGTTTTATTTTTAGTTTTAATTATACTTTTTATTTTTTATTATATTTTTTTATTTTGTTCTTAATCTTTGTATTTCTTTTCATTCCTATTATAACTGTTATACTATATATATTTTTATTTTATTCACTTACGAATATTTTAACTTCTTTTCTGTGTTAAGCACTTTGAATTGCCACTGTGTATGAAATGTGCTGTACAAATAAACTTGCCTTGCCTTGAATTGATGCAATTTAATTAACAGAAATTCAATTTGGCCAACTAAAAAATGTAGATGTGATCAGTCACTAGAACATTTTTAATTGGAGACCTGATTTTTTTTTTTTTTACAGTGTTAGTAATAAAGTACTTTTAGTTTGGATACTTGCGCTTTATATACAGCTACCCCCGTGACAAAATTCCAGTAGGAACAGGTAGGAGAATCACAGTGTAGAAGCTCAGGAAATAACCATGCTTAACATAAACAATACTGGACAATAAAATAAAGAGAAATGAGAGCTTAAATACAAAGGAGAGTAATCAAGATAAAACAGAGCAGGTAAAACAAGAACTTATCAAAACTAATGATACGTTTTTAGCGTCATTACTCTAGTCTTCAGTCTCACATGATCCTTCAGAAATCATTCAAATATGCTGCTCAAGAAACATTTCTTATCATCAATGTTGAAAACAGTTGCTGTTTAATATTTTTGTGGAAAGTCATACTTCTTTCTTTCATTCTCTGATGAGTAGAATATTTCAAAAGAACAGCATATGAAATATATATTTTTGTAACCATGTAAACGTCTGTCCATTTTGATCAAATAAATGCATCATTGCTGAATATATATAATGACAACTTTTTAAAGCGTCAAAGTGGTAGATGCATAGCTGTCAATGGAGGGACAGAAAGCTCTCAGATTTCATCAAAAAGATCTTCATTTTGTGTTTTGAAGATGAACATAGGTCTTACGGGTTTGGAACAACATGAGGGTGAATAATTAATGACAGAATTTTTATTTTTGGGTGAACAAACCCTTTAGGCATCTTCAGAGGATCTCTATCATGAAGATGAAAACAATAATTACAGTGTTTTCAGTCATGACTATTTTTTCAAGTGCACATGATGACAGCGGCCTGTTGTGACCTCTCAGAGAGGTGAATACAAAACCTGAAGTATGAACTCACAGTGCCGCCCCTTCCCTGTTCTCTCTAGTCGCATCTGTGCTGACAAGCCAATTAATGACACTGGCATTACTGTTTTTTGGAGGTGAAGGAACCCATTTCGGTTTACGTCTCTCTCCTTCTCCTCTCCCTTTCTTTATCTTTCTCAGTGTTCTGGCCCTTTGTGCAGACTTGTTTTTTAGAATATTAGCACAGATGGTGAAGAGCCAGCGTTCTCCCCCTGGACTTCTACGCTTTATAATCGACATGACAAGATGCAGGTCTGTTATATCTGGGAAGAAGCATTCGAGTCAGTAGGTGTGCTGCACGGCGCTTCGTGGTGGGGTTTGTAATTATTGCCGACAAGAGCAAACACGTAAAATGAAATCAATTTCAGAGGTTTAATTTTGGCCTGATTAAAAGATACCGGATGGCGTTGATGTTGTATCATCCGACCAGGTCCAGAAAGCATTGAATTTATTAGATGATTACCATCTGCTGATGAGGAGCACATTTATTTCAAATCAGCAAACTCCAAACCAAACAAGATCCAATAATGCTTTGGAAGAATAAAAGGCACAAATAGAACGAAGAGTCATGTCCCTCTTTCAAATGTCAATGACATAATGCTGATTTTTTTTTTTTTTTTGTCTAAATCTATTTATTTTGAAACATGAAAAAAAATGCAAGTTAGTATATACAATGACTTGCAATGGATGATACAACTGTCCTAACCTGTTAAAATGTAATGAAATTCCTGAAAATAAAAATGTATTAAAAGTGGTTTGCGTAATCTTTTATTTTGATTTCTTAGAAAACAGTAAAGTACTATTTTAATTGCATTTTAAATCAATTTAAAAACGTATGCCAAATCAAGGACTAACATATCACATAATGCTACTAAAGTGCAAAAACATACAGGATGTTATATCATTGAGAATTTCAATATTTCTTTTTTTGACCTTGTGACAAGCAGTCACGGCTGAGGGCCGTGAGAAAACGGGGCGAGGCCAGTGACGTGAGAGATGCTTGCCTCAACCTTTTATGACAAGGCAAGGAGTTCAGATTGTTAAAGGGGTCTTATTATGCTTTTCATTTTTTCAACTTTAGTTAGTGTGTAATGTTGCTGTTTGAGCATAAAAAAATGTTACAAAGCTGAAAGTCCACTCCAAACAGAATTCTCTTTCCAAGAACTACAACGAACGACTTGTTTAAACTACAGCACGTTTTTTTTCCGGGCTTTGTGAAGTCACAATGTTATTCATTTAACAATCCCCGGCCACGGAATACACAAAAAAGGAGACAAGGCCTGGTTGAGCTGCTGCTATGTCAAAGAGACGCTGTTTTTTCCACCCCTTTTCCAAAACTCATTTGTTTGACCTTCCTTAGGCTGACGAACTTAGAGTGGTTAAATTATTTTAATCACTGTATAACCCCATCATTTATCTGTGTGCTACACATTTTACAGAGAACAGCTTCCAGAACCTAAGAAAGTACAATGCAGGCTATGCACAAAAGCTTCTCCTCAAATGGAGCAGTTCCCACTTTGTCAGGACAATCTGTTTGTGGATCACAACTTGTAAGTATGTCTTATTATTTGTAGTTGCGTTTTCTATTAACAGTTCCAATAATATGTTTTATGTCGTTGCCACAATGTAAACAAAGGGCAAAGCTGTTTGGCTCCGCCAATATTAGTATTGATATAATGTTTACTGTAGCGCTTGTAAGTTCTCGCTTTTGTGAGGCTGTTCACCTCCCCTTAGGAAAATTAACCATGGTTTTGTGATTGATTATTGTTTGTATTACCATAGTTTTCTGACAAATATCGTGATTAAATGGTGTAACATTGTTTCTAAAATGTATAAGAAAAAAATATATATATATATTTGTTTAACGCAATTAATGCAGCATTCGTTTTTTTCCCATCATCCTTTCGATAGATTTACATTATGATCTCAATCTTATTCATGCAAATGCGTTTAAACCATTCACGCATGATGTGGTACTGGCGTGGATCTGTGAATCTCCTGTCTGTGTGACACATACACTTGTGCACACAGAAAGCCGCTTCAGACATCGCTCGAACGGACAAAAACACACAAAATTATGCCAAAATGCCCGTTTTGTTGAGTATCCTCGCAAGCACAGTCTTAAATGAATTAAACTAAGTCTTAAACGAACGTAAAGATGTGTATCAGATCCTTGTCATGTCAAGGCATGTCTTAAAGTGACAGCAGCCTAATAAACCTGCTGCTGTCTGTCATTAATGTTAATAACAGAATAAAAGAAAAAGAGAAAATCACTCACTGCTCTTGACTGAATAACATTTGTATCTTTAATGAGGATTAATATATATATTTAATTTATAATTTATGCAGAGAAGACTTTAAAGTGTTTAATAATTTTATTAAATTTCTGTATTTATCCTACCTTTTAGACCTACCTGGAAATCTTAAAGCAGCGTTTAAAAGGTTACATGGGTCGAAAACAATGAAAACAAAACAAATTGTGCATTTTGACAGTAACATTTTTACTATTTATACTTGACAAGTACAAATCTGAACCGGTCTGCCTGGGCCAATAGAAAAAATCCCTGATATATTAAAGGGCACAAGTAAATGGGACATTTATTATAATGGGTTTATGCGAAGATTGATTTAAGTTCACTTAAATGAAAAGTTATTATATTTTTAAAGCCTTATAAATGTTAAATCCTATTGCGTGCAGAGGGAATTTGAAAGACAACCATTTATCCCGCCCCTCGGATTGAGCCCTGCCAATGGTGAGTTCCTAGACCTAACATCTTGATGTGGGTCTGGCTTGTCAGGC
Organism: Romanogobio albipinnatus; assembly: GCA_023566225.1. NCBI lineage: Eukaryota > Metazoa > Chordata > Actinopteri > Cypriniformes > Gobionidae > Romanogobio > Romanogobio albipinnatus. The sequence goes on from CM042247.1 coordinate 22,706,071, forward strand.
TAGAAAAATGTGTGATTTATTAGTTATTTCTATCAATTGACAACACTAGAATGAACAAATCATAATATTAAAAAAACAGAAAAATATATTTGAAAAACATTTTGAATATAATAGTTAAGACGTGTACATTTACATGTATTCAATTATTTTTATTTATTTATTTATTTATTTATTTTTCACTTGATGTTACACCACATGACAATTCATTTTAATTTAAAGTCAATTAATTTAAAAGTTTGTTGGCATTTTTTTTTCAACAAACCTACATGCACTTTAAACTTGTTTTTTTAAAGGTTTTTTATTTGTAACAACATATTGTGTCTCAATATATCACAATAAAAAAATGCAACAATATGTAACATGGATTGAGACAAACAGTTTTGTGTAGTTCACCCAAAATGAATGCTTAGACAGATTTAATTTAGCATCAAATATGGTAATGGCACATCAAATACGGTTAACTCCAGAAGGTCACACATTTGAGCTTCCATGTTTATTAATTATTAATAATAATTAAAATAATAGTCAGGCACAGAGTGCAAGCACGTGTCTAAAATAATTCTGTGTTTTTAGCTAAGCAGAATTATGAATATGCATGGGGAGAAGGATCAAGTCCAAGCCTATACAAGTCCATTCCTGATTTAATATAAAATTAATGAACAGTATTTTTGTTAACTGCTTAGAATAGAAGTAATAATTAAAACTGCACCATGTTTAACTCTATTTTGGCTTTGTTCAAAGTATCGTGAGAGTATTGTATTGTGAGATCAGTATTGTGTATCGAACCGAATTGTGACATACACCCCTAATTATGTAATTGACCCTCAAAGGAAACGAGTATTATTACACTATTATATTATTATACTGTATTATATTTTTTTTATTTGAATGTGCAAAGGTGACGTGTTTAACATTCTGCAACACCAGATGGATTCACAAAAAGATGGTTTCCCAAAATCTCCCCTATCTGCCATTGGTCAACCAAACAGATAGTCCCACCCCAAAATCACACACTTTTGGTTGAGGCAATGTTCATGGAATAAAGCTCAAAGCTGGTCACCAGAATGTTGCTGGTTCAGTCCCAACAGGGGGCACGTCACTTATCAGCAATTTATGAGTTATGACATATAATGTGCCCTTGAGCAAGAGATAACTTGATCTGAGAGGATTGTTCCTGTAATAAGTTCATGATATAGCTCTATGGTGGCGCATGAACATCATAGAAACATGCTCCGGCCCTGGTCATAAAGGAAGTAATTTGTTAAACGCTACCTTCAATTTTCAGTACTCTATGTTTAGATGTTTCCTGTAGTGCTCCATCTACCAGAAAAAAGAAGCAAAGATCTTTAAATGTCTGGTCCTATAAAAGGCTTGAGGAGAAAAACCCCATCAAAAAATGACCGTCTGACATTTCATCTGCCGGTATCAATCACCCAGCTCACACAAAATAACACCTAGGTTTTTGACAACAGACATGGATCACTGGCTTTTGGGGCATTTACTGAATGTCATGGCTTAGCATGTGTTATGCTAGGCTAAAGGTCCTGAGCTTAACAACAAAACCTTCCAATAGAGCTGTTAACATCAGTTTCTCTTCTTCAGCCAACAACCACAACAGGTAAAAGTTAGCATGAAAAGCATTCAAAATCCCTGTAATGCTGGTGCCCCACTAGCTGGTTTTCAGTCAGACGCTTCAAAGTTTCTAGAGGATCAGTGTATTGTTATCCATGATGTTTGTGTTTTTAGGGATAGTTTACCCACAATTTATTTTTGCCTAATGCCTAAAAATTGTCTTAATTTACCAGCACACCCATGGGTGCACAAATGGACGGGAGTGCATTTGCTATTTAAACAATATAGTGCTGGACGTGAAAAAATGATAACTGCGTCGGGCTGAAACTAGCAAAAAACACTGCTTTATCATGCACCGGGTTTGGTTTTTGTGATTCACATTACTGAGTATCATACAAATATAGCCTAAATATAAAGTTATGAAACTTTAAGCCAAATCGATTTTGCTCTGGAACAAGTAATAGATTAATAAGACCAAAGATTTCCTGTTTGATATACCCCAAATTAAGTATGCCTCATATTTAACCACCATCACATGAGGTGTTCTCTGCGGGTACATGAGCACTGAACGGCGGCTTACGGTCTGGAGCTCATATCTGCAAGAGCGTAAAACAAATTGTAACTACATTCTCACCTAAAAACTCTTAAAACTACATTCCGTGACAGAACAACAGTAGTATTTGTAAAAAATATGGAGGATTTGCTCGACCGCCATGACAGTCGCCGCATGCGGAGTGATACAAACGGTGATTCTGGTGATTCTGAGGGAATATCGCATGGCTCTCAGCCAATCGGATTCAAGAAGCAGAAAACATTTATATATTTTTATATGTTTTAAACATTTATATATAGGCATGATGGATCCATGTTCTCATATATATAAAAATAAATACATAAATAAATAATTGGGTCACAGCTAATTTTCACCCAAAAATGAAAATGACCCCATGATTTACTCCTCCTCAAGCCATCCTAGGTGTATATGACATTCTTCTTTCTGACGAATACAATCGGAGTTATATTAAAAAATGTCTTGGCTAATCCAAGCATTAAAAATGGCAACGAATGGCAGCTCAAAATTTGAAGCCCAAAAAAGTGCATCCATCCATTATAAGTAATCCATACGGCTCTGGGGGGTTATTAAAAGCCTTCTGAAGTGAATCGATGGGTTTGTGTAAGAACAATATCCTATATGAACTATATGGGATATGAACCATCCCTTTAATGACCATGGGGAAATGTGGGTCCCATGGCCAAACCAGTTGAGAACCACTGTTTTAACACACATGCTATACCATCAAGGCTTTTGGGTTTACCTTTGCAAAGGTGTTTTGAATCACAACTTTCCTCCAATAACTCATTTGGGTTTGAGGGTAAAAATTAATGGGATTTCAGGGTGAACGACGCATCAGTCCTCCCTCTGACCTTGCTTTATCTCTATGAGGGAATATTTAAAATAAGTCTCTAGCAGAGAGTACTTTAGTCACGTGGGACACTTTAAAACATGCTCATTCACCTCTTTGACCTTGGACAAATGAGAGTAGAAAATGGGCCGAAAATCACTGGAATCAAACCTATTTATTTTAAATCTAGACTGAGGCATATATCGGAAAGGGTGCAGGGTGGCCTATGTAATGATTAATGAGAGGTGGTGAAGTTATCCCTACTGCTAATTAAGTTACGGATGCTTTAATTAGGAAATTGTCACAGTTTACTCAGGCGAGCGACCGAGTTACTTGCAGAGACTGTCTGAATAAAAGTATTAGGGAAGCTACTTTGCCATTAAGATACAATCTAATTTAAAATACTTAAACTAAAGTCAAGCAACCCCTTCGAAAGAGAAGCTACACTAAAAGATGCCAACAAAAATGAGCTAAATTGAAGCTATTAAGGGGACAATATCTTTTATGTGAAAAACAAACAGCTGATTGGTTTTTAGCAATTAAAGCAGTATTAATCTACCACAAAACAATAAGGATCTCAATTAGGGTGACAACATTAAAATTCAACAGATAAGAAAACCAAAAGAAGACTGAATTAACTGTTTATCAAATCCACTTGAAGCTTTTTGTCATGCTACAATACATTGCTATTAAGCACAACAAGTTAAGCTCAAAATTGCTGAAATGTCCTAACCAAATGTGACGGTCCAATTCTTACTATTGCTTATTAGCATGAATATTGCTAGGATATAAGTTTATTCATACTTATGAAGCACATTAATGCCTTATTCTGCATGACCATATTCTACATCCCTTAATCTAGACCTTATTCAGAGCAGCATGACAGGTATGAAAGTGAGGCTTACCATGTTTTCAATGGCATCCGCTCTAAAAATCCGCTCTGCTGTTTGTAGACTACAGCTCAGCATTCAACACCATTGTGCCCTCCAAACTTGACTGGAAACTCTGGGCTCTAGGCTTAAACAGCTTGCTATGCAGCTGGATCCTGGACTTCCTGTCAAACAGACGCCAGGTGGTCAGAATGGGCAGCAACATCTCCTCATCACTGACTCTCAACACTGGAGCCCCTCAGGGCTGTGTTCTCAGCCCACTCCTGTACTTTTTGTACACACATGACTGTGTGGCAACCCACAGCTCCAACACCATCATCAAGTTTGCTGACGATACGACGGTGGTAGGTCTCATCACTGACAATGATGAAACGGCCTACAGAGAGGAGGTGCACACTCTGACACGATGGTGCCAGGAGCACAACCTCTCCCTCAACGTCAGCAAGACCAAGGAGCTGGTGGTCTACTTCAGGAGGAATGAGAGAGAACACCGCCCCATCACCATCAATGGAGCACCGGTGGAGAGAGTCAGCAGCTTCAAGTTCCTCACAGAGGAACTCTCATGGTCCGTCCACACCGAGGCTGTTGTGAAGAAGGCTCCTCAGCGCCTTTTCTTCCTACGACGGCTGAGGAGGTTTGGAATGAACCGCCACATCCTCACACGCTTCTACACCTGCACCATAGAGAGCCTGCTGACTGGCTGCATCACCACCTGGTACGGCAACAGTACCGCCTGCAAAGGGTAGTGCACACGGCCAGCTGCATCATCGGAGGTGAGCTTCCCTCCCTCCAGGACATTTACGCCAGGCGGTGTGTGAAGAGAGCTCAGAGGATCATCAGAGACTCTAGCCACCCGAACCATGGGCTGCTCTCACTGCTGCCATCAGGCAGACGGTACCGCAGCATCAGAACACGCACCAGCCGACTCCAGAACAGCTTCTTCCCACAAGCAATTAGACTCCTCAACTCCTGATCCATCAGTTCATAACACACACTGGACAGAATATCACTCAGCACAACCCACGGTAGATACACACACATTATATACACATTTATTTATCATATAGCATCTATTGTACATTGGATCTCTATTGTGAATAATATTGTATACTGTACATTGTATATTATTATTATTATAGCGTAATGTATATTGTTTAATGCATGTTTAGTGTATATTGTTTAAAGTATATGTATATTGTAAGTATGTGTATATTGTTTAAAGCTGTGAGAACTACACTCACATTGTGTAAATTATTTATTGTTTATTGTAGAGTTTACTGTGCTGTGAGTAATTGTGGGCGCATCAGATGTGTAATCTGATGCTGCTTTAAATGTTGTACATGTCATGTCATGACTGCTATGTTGCTCGGAACTGCACCTAAGAATTTCACCTACTGTTGCACTTGTGTATATGGTTGAGTGACAATAAAGTGATTTGATTTGATTGATTTGAAAAAGCGGTGTAAAGCCGCTAGATCACTTAAAATCTTCCACAACTCATGTTGTCGGTAGTTTTTTGTATTGAAATTTCTTGGAAAGATATTTTTACAGCGTTTCATCAGCAGAACAATCCAAAAACACATTAAATAACAGTACAACCCACTGAAGAGATGTATGTCTATCCCTCACAGCCTCACTTTCACTTCCAGTTAAAAATCAAAGATGGCACTGCTCTGAATAAGGTCTACACATAAAATCAACAACTACCTTACTAACTATTAATAAGAAGCAAATAGGAGTATATTGAGGCAGTAGTTATAGTTAATACTTAGTTAATAGGGAGAATTGGACCCTAATCTAAAGTGTGAACGAACGCACATTTAGTTTGTCGTAATTAGATCCTTCCATGGCATCACTAGATATATTTCCATCCAAATTTGCGAGTTTAACTTGTGCACAAAATTGGAATAAAACGTTTGTGAATAAAGCACTGTTTCCATCCAATGAACTGAAGAGAACAAAGTTGGCCAGGTCGTGTTTGTAAATGAGAAGTGGTTCTCAAACAGTTTACCTGGATAAATAAAGGTTAAATAAAGTTGTCACTTCCTGATAAACTTTTGCTAATTATCACTAAGAAAACTGAAAGTTTCTGCAGTAGGAGAAGCCACTGTATAGACGAGTTTCCTGAGTGAAATAGGCGGGCCGCCATTATCCTTTCACTCTGCCAACGACTTCCGATTAGCGTCTTTTACTGTCTTTGGTTAGCGTGCAGAAAAAGTTAACTATGGATGGTGTTACACGCCGACGGGACATATTGTGCTGTTCGCGGTTGCAACAACTCGTGGCGATTGCTGAATGTTTGGTCGGAATGAGAATGTTTCGACCATCAACCATATACTTTCAGCTAGAAAAACCGGTGTAAATTTATTTTTTTTCCCTTTCTGGTGGTGTTTTTTTTTTTTTTTTAATTGTACATATTCCTTTATTTTATATATATTATTTATATATATATATATATATATTATATTAACAATGTTTAATAAAAAAAATGTTGAAACTAAATGTTTAGTGAAATTAGGAAATATTTAATAGATTGTTGATTTAGTTGTATACACGTGTGTATACATTTTGTTCTCATGTCAAGTAATAATATCAAGGTTGACTGGGTTTTACATGATTCTTATGTAGTATGGTTTTTGGTGAAGTGTACTAAATTAAATATTGTCACCTGTGTACATTCTTCTACTTCTTCTCACCTCTGTTTCCTGATGGTTTATAGAACTATTACTCCAAGTCGCCCTCTGTCAAAGAATAGTACAACGGCGAGCGCGTCAAGTATAAATACCTTGTCCATGTAGGGAGGAGCGCGCGTAGTCAGTGGAGGCTTGCGCTGCGGAGCCAGGTGAAAGTATAAACAACGCTTTACAGGTACTCATGGTAAATCAAGAAAATGAGATTTAAACAATTAGACTAACTGTGTTGAGCTATATAAAAATAATTAGTTTTCTTCTGATGAATGTATCCAAACAGTTGCTCACCTGTCTAATAAAACACATAGAGTCAAAAAAAATTGTTGTAAGAGTCTACATATATGTTTTTCTGCACAACAATAATTGAATCTTTAATGATGGAATAAATGCAATTCACATTTATTCCACAAGCTGGTAATGTCTGATACATAAGGTTGGGTACCATTCACATTTGAACTGGTATCGGTACCGGTACCCGAAAATCGGTAACGATACCCAACGGTACCTTTTTTCGGTACTTTAGGGATGTTTACATCAATAACTATATATAATCAGTAAGTCATTTATAGAAGTGTTATTGACATTATGCCAGAGCTGCCCTGGTCTCTGTCTGCCATTGTCTGTGATGTTTGTATACTGTAATATTTACTAGTAAATATTAGGCTACTAGGTACTTAATTTAATTCATAAAAACAACCATATTGTTTTTTTTCTTTTCAATTTCATTTCTATGAAAAGATTTCCCACAAAGTATGTGTTGTGTATTTTCTGGTAATCAAATGAAGACATAAGACATTCATTTAATAAATTTTTTTGTCAAACAAAGTGCTGCACAACTGAGCTTTATACGGTTAAAATTAAAACATTAAAACAGAAACATTTTCATTTATTACTTAAAAAATAAAGTTTTGATTATTATTATTACTACTGTACATTAGTGTTAGTATTATTAATTTAGACATATCTAAATTCTACTGCACAACAGTGATGTATTTGTCAAAATAAACCAGACTTTTATTTTGACGTGTTGCCGTGAAGACCTTTGAGTTTCTGTGTTTATGATATGACGGTAGTTTTTCTCAAATGAAACGATAAAATGCTCATAAAGTGACTCTCGGTGGCCCTGGAGATGACATTCGTGCATATGAGATGGCATAAATGGAAACACGCGACCAACTGATACACAATGATGAAGTGACGTTTCCGTAATTACTGCAGACAGAAAACGAAAGAATAATAAGTATAATCTGCAAAACTTGAAATGGCTCAGCGTTTTACTGCAGAGCAAGTACTGAACACAATCAAATATTACTGTCACTGTCACTTGATGGTGAATCCGGGGAAGAAGCTGTCAGCGATCAAAATATTGATTTTGAAGATGCTGAAAATGATACATATTCTCAAAACTATCATTTGCTGAATGTACTGGAAAATGAGCTCTGACGGGGATAGGGATGATGGTATAAAACATCTGCTCAAACTGAAACCTTCCAAGCTCCAAAAGGTAACAAAATATGCTTTATTTTATTCTTCTGTAATTGTTACTCTAATTTCAGGCGAGTTTTATATTATCGCGACAGGTAGAGATCCATCCATGTTAGATATAGCTCCGGGTCAAGGGCGGACTGGCCATCTGGCGTGCGGGGCGTTTTCCCGGTGGGCCTCTGGACAATGTGGGCCGGCCCGTTGCTACGTAAATATATATGGAAAATAAATTATAGTAAAACTACGTACATAGCCTATATCCTTCCGTCAGCCCAGACAAATGGCCCGCGCAGCCCACTTGAGGCAAAACTCTAATCTATAGCCTGCTCAGTCTCAGTGTCTCAGTGGTGTAAAAGCGCTCGTCAATGTCAAAATGTTTGCGATATCCAATCAAATTGAAGGAGGCGGGATTTACTGTGCACAGCAGCCGAGCAGCGCGGGCGGCACTTGAATGCGAGCCGCGGTAAGAGCTGAATATGGGTCAATGGCAGATGAGTCAAATTGCTACAGCAATATTTCCCGACTGTTAACAATTTTAAAAATGTTAAAAGACGGACATTAATTTCCAGGGATGCAAACTACTGCTGACCTTTTAGAATGAATCAGATTGTAATGCCTTTTACGTTATTCATCACAGAATGCACAAAGAAACATAAGCGTAGGTGTCACAGTTTTCAGCATATCAGAGGGAATGTTTGTCTTTCTGTTTCCAGGCTTTCTTCAGTAATTTCACAATAATTTTCAAATTATTCATAATATTCAAAATATATTTCTGAAACAGCTTAGCCTACACATACATCATGCTAAAACTGGCAACTTTCATATTCAAGTAGCCTATGGAAAGTGTCATACATGAAAATAAATATATAATTTGCTAGTTAGTTCACATACATTATTTTACACACTGGTAATCAAAATAAATAATTACTTTTTAAAATGTTTTTGAAAGAAGAAGGCTGAATTTATTTGATCAAAAATACAGTAAAACCACAAATATTAAGAAATATTAAAACAATTTCCAATAGGCCTAGTTGTTTTCTATGAGAATGTTTTGTAAAATGTAATTTATTTCTGTAAAAGCTGACTTTCAGCATCATTACTTCAGTAATGTCACATGATTCTTCAGAAACCATTTTAATATGCTGTATTTTTCATATAATTTTTTAACTCCTTTCCACTCTTTGAGCTCTATTCCATAAAATTACAGATGTCTAGATACTATAACTACTAGAAAGGCACCCTAAAACTCCACATTCTGCACTACATCCTAAGTCTTCTAGACCATAGCATTGTATATGGTCTGATTTTATGATAGGTATTGAACTTAATGATATTAAACTACAGTGTATGGAAAAGAGAAATCAAAAATTTTATAAAAAAAAAAAAAAAAAAAAAAAATTGCCATGTGCACCAGGAAAGACAATTCATATTTTTGTATAAATAGCTTCGAGGTTTAAAATTGCCCTGTGTATAATGAGCTGGTGGGTTTATGGTGAGGTGTGTTGCAGACCAGGTGTGATGGGCCGCTTTGTGCCAGAAAGTCCAGGGCCGCTTTTTTGCCCCAGTACACCCCTGCTCCGGGTCACTAAAGACCTGAATGTGTAGGAATGATTGGCAAAACATTCATGCATTTAAGGGTTAACTGGTTTGGAAACAAAACTACATTATCTTGCTATTGGAAAGACTAGTGTTTTCAAACCCCTTAGCTATTGTTCTGAAGAGTAAACGTAATCCATTTAGAAGCATAGTTGTTATTTTCTCTCTGATACTCTCTGATAAGCTTCTAGCTAATAGTATGCAGTTAGCGGCACACATAGATTTGCATTTAGATGACAGGGGAACAGCTTTTTGTCATTTTGTCATCACTTACTCACCCTCAAGTTGTACTGAACCTGTATGAATTTCTTTCTCCTGTTGAACACAAAAGGTTATATTTTAAAGAATGTTGGTTATCAAACTTCCATAATAGGGGGAAAAAATACTACGGAAGTCATTGGCTACCATCAACTGTCTGGTAACCAACATTCCAACATTCAAATCTTCTTTTGTGTTCAGCAGAGGAAATAAAATCATAGAGGTTTGGAACAACATAAGGGTAAGTAAAACCTGTCATAGCATCAGACCTATTGAGTCTAAAAACAGAGCTGTGTCCAAGCCCTCAGCGTTTTTGTCGGTCAGTGCTGGACAGCAGATGTAAGGGAGCTGGCGGTGGGCCACCGCTCCTGTGGGAGTAGGCAGTTTTGTTGTGTCCGAACAGGACATGTCGAGACGTTCGCCTTACAGCAAAGGTGTTAGCGCCCCAGGATGAGTTCATCACCACAGCTGTTCTGCTAGCACACCGTGCCAAAGTGTGAGGGGGGAAAAAAAAACTGTGTGAATGCCATTCAGTGTGAAACAGACAGGATGTTTCATAAAAACGTTAGTCTTTTTTGGTTTCATTTGTGTATCACAATTGCTAAAACTTCTGCATTGGACTTTTATATTTTATGTAGCTACAAGCTACTGTGTTGTAAAAGTTCACACAAAAAAAAAGAAAACTACCCCATGATTCACTCACCCTCAAGCCATCATAGGTGTATATGACTTTCTGTTTATAAAGGCCTTCTGAAGTGAAGCTTTTTACACAAAGTAACAGGTTGTACTTTTGCATTGCTTTTTCTCAATGTCATCTTGACCGAGACTCTTTTTTCCAGACTCACTCTTTATTTCTTCTTTCTTGCTTTTAGATATATTTTTTTAATATTCAAATTTTTTTTTCAATCATTTTTTTTCTGTGAACAAGTGTGTAACGTAGTTTGTTCGTATGGGAAGAAGGAGGCGGGAACCGGCGAACATTCAACAAGTTTAATAAAACAATGAAAGTAAAAGCGGCAGCCCCTCACGGACGACTGCCGCGCACACACATAACAAAACGTAAATAAAACACAACGCAAAATCCCAGGCCTGGTCCTCTCTCGTCCTTCACTGGAGTCGCTCGTCCTTATTTCTATGTCTAAACGCACAGTTACCTGACAAATATTTTTAAAGTAAACCTGACTCTCCATTTTCTTCCACCCCAGATAGGGGATTTCATCTTTATTATATATTTTCTTTTAATTCCCACTATAACTGTTATACTATGTATATTTTTATTGTATTCACTTATGAATATTTTAACTTCATTTCTGTGTAAAGCACTTTGAATTGCCCCTGTGTATGAAATGTGCTATACAAATAAACTTGCCTTGCCTTGCCTATTTGCCTCCGTGCTCCCTCATGAGAGGACTCAAGACCGGTGTGCCTCGCAGGTGACGTTCATCCTCAATCACGCACACCGATCTCGCTCGCTTCTCCCATGTCTCTCGCTCGTCCACCTCGCCACATACCCCCAACACCCCTCGTAGGCGGGGAGCACCCCGCGTCTACGCCTACTTCCCCCCCCGGGGAGCCCAATCTCTCTGGGTACGGGGATATGAGCTGGCGAGACGAGAGAACGGGAGACGGAGACCCCCTGAGCGATCGGACGAGTGAGTGAAGAGAGGAGGGGAAAAAAAATTAGTCCGGCTCCCTGACACACTGCCGCTCGGTCCTCAGCCCGCCGAGAGGCTCTTCCTCGCGGTGCCATGCGATGGGACTGGACGCTCGGTGGACGGCTCGATCCTCCTCCGCCCCCTGGCGGCCGGCGGTGACTCCTCCTGTCGAGGGCAGCCGGCAGCGAGTCCCCCTGCTCCTCCCCTACACGGCGGATGGATACAGGCTCCAGCCCATGGCGAACGGCGGTGACTCCTCCGCTCCCTCTAGGACGGCAGCAACCCCACCTCGACCCAGGGGCACGGCAGCGAGATGTCCGTCCCACCGGATCTTCACTCGCTCCAGCACCACCGCCTCGGCCAGCTCCTCGCGGTCTTCACCCATCCGCGCTGCCCTACCTCCTCAGCACCGCGATCTCCCTCAGCAGCGAGGGCTCTTCGACAGCATGTCTCTCCTTCCTCACGGGTTTCGGCACCAATGTAACGTAGTTTGTTCGTATAAGAAGAAGGAGGCGGGAACCGGCGAACATTCAACAAGTTTAATAAAACAAATGAAAACAAAATGAAAGTAAAATCAGCAGCCCCTCGCGGACGACTGCCGCGCACACACATAACAAAACGTAAATAAAACACAACGCAAAATCCCAGGCCTGATCCTCTCTCGTCCTTCATCCTTATATGCTCATCCTTATATGCCTCCGTGCTCCCTCATGAGAGGACTCGAGACTGGTGTGCCTCGCAGGTGACGTTCATCCTCAATCATGCACACCGATCTCACTCGCTCGTCCACCTCGCCACAAAGTGTTACTCACAACAGTTTTCATCCAATGACATACAGAGGCTATACCAATAAAAATATGTATTTTCCTACTTTTTAATTAGTATACATTTTTGACACAACTCCTAAACACTTTTTATTATTATTATTTTGTTTTTCAGGGGGGGTTTTGTGCGCAACAAAAAAAACAAAAACATGGAACAGATTGTCACAATAACCAACCCATTCTCACTCCCGAGGCGTCAAAATCTGAAGCATGGTCAAGTGCCTTCCACGTCACAATGAAGACGCTAAAGGCACCCCTAAGCGCCACTATATCAGCGCGCTGGGTGCTCCATTCATTTCAGTTGTTTGCCCAATGCGTCAGATCAAAATGAATTTAATTCTTTGCATTTCTAAAAGCAAACATGATTTTATGAATATTTATATGCTACTTTTATATTTTTCAGCAACTAACCAAACTCCTAAACCCACTTCTAAACAATATACAACACGTAAAAGGCAAACTAAATCAAGGTCAGTCACAGGTATTTTTTGCAAAAACTGACCAAAACTGTCATGTGTTAGGTTCTTTCTCTTTCCTTCTCACTATCCTTTTCTTCACTCACTCTCCTTCCTGATTGTTTCAGACACACACACACACACACACACACACACACACACACACACACACACACACACACACACACACACACACACACACACACACACACACACACACACACACACACACTTTCTCACTCGCTCGTTAGGCTCATCTTCTCTCTGTCTACCTGCACCTGTTAGTCATCGCAATCAGCGCCTCGCTGCCTTGCGATGACACCTGTTCCCACTTTTGTTTGAGTGCTTACCCTTTATCTAGTGTTTGTTCTTACTGCCTCTTGTTGGATCATTGTTTCATGTCATGCGTTACGACTGCTGCTTTCTTCATGTCTGATTTGCTTTGGAAGTGCTCTCCTGGTCTTGTTTGTCTGATACAGCCTTACGCCTAAGTTTAGTCTGAGTTCTGCATTTGCTGCAAGAGTACCTTCACGGTCCTCTGTTCCTGACTGTGATTTATTCTCAAGAACTGCCTCCACCTCTACTGGTGTCCCGATCTCTCTCCTCTTCGAGACAGGATCATCTCAGCTGCCTTCTGAGTTTGTTTTACCAGTTCTATGTGCCTTAACGACTGCCTTGTTTATATTCTCATTAAAGACTGTTGTTATCCTGTCAACCTCTGCTTTTGGATCCATTCTTTATTGACTCTGACAAAAACAGTATAAAAGTATTAACTCATGTTGCATTCCAAGTCATACAATATCTTCATGTAAAGAAAGAGAGTTGATCTTAATGTTTTAATCGCTGAAATTATGATCCCACCACCAAGAACGCACACACGCACTCAGCCAGTCATATCTCATTCAAATGATACACACGACTCTTTAGCATGACGCAATCAGTCACGAGACACACAAGAGCCAATGAGATTTTACAGTCAAAGCAACGTAATGACGCAATTGGTCACGAGACATACAAGAGCCAATGCAATTTCACTATGAAATCTGACGTAACGTTTCTTCGGGCGGCAATTTTTGAAATATGAATGTGTGCATGATCTTCGGCGGATGGAGACGCTGATCATTTTTAGGGATTTTCTTCACACAAATCAATCGCTTGGCCTTGGAACAATTGGAATATTTGTACTTTTTGAATAAATTGTGCATGCAGCCGTATCTGCCTGTTATATCCTGTATTTTATATCATATAATACACAAATGGGTATAGGTTTAGGGATGGGATGGGGTTGGGTTACATGTTCAAACGTGTCTAAATAGCGTAAATAAAATCAATGTAAAAAATGCTGGCTGATTAAATTGAGAATCACACTCCAACATGTCATAATGGCATGTGATGCCAAAGGTTTCTCATTGAAAGCAATGAAGCACTCTGCATGTCGAAAAATGACGCCCAGGGGTACCTTTAACATCTTCATTGTGACGCGGAAGGCACTTGACCATGCTTCAGATTTTGACGCCTTGGGAGTGAGAACGGCCAACCGTAAAGTTTATGGTTGCTGCTCTATCATTATAGACTCAACACCTACATTCTGTAATTTCTGCATTTGTTCACCACAAAATAACTAAAGCACTTTTTTACCAGAAGTATTTTGAAGTTTTGAAACTAAATCTGGAGTTGGATCAAATGAAAACGTCTGTATGTCACTGATAAGAACAACACACACACTCCCTGGAAGTTTTTTTTTTTTATAGAAATTTGGTAACAACACTACCCAAAGTTATGCTTACTTTAGCGATCACCACTTATAATTAAAATGCTGACTGAATGAGCAACCTTATACTGGCTGGGGTTCAGTTCAGCCTTCATCTTGCCTTTTTTGTGAACTCAAACGAAGCTTTTAAGATGGGAAACCTGGAACAAACAACGCTTGACTTTGAGAATAACAGCCAGTGCTGAGAGCTGATTCAGCTGTTTGCGTAGATCAAGCCCAAGGTGATTTTGAAAAAGTAGCTTCAAAAGAAGACCTGCAGTATGCATGGAGATGCTTGTACACATACTAATATGCGTAAGTAAACCAGCTCAACAGACACAGCACTTTCGGAGCGATATGGTGAAATTATCGTGCAGACTTACAAAATCCTTTAGTCTATACAACTCCTGATGCAATTTGCACCATTTAAAGATTAATATTCCATAAAATTACCCTACGCCTTTGGAGCATCATTAGGCTGAATGGATGTTTTTGTGTCATCATTATTTATTCAAATTATTTTATTTCACTTTGATGAGAGCAAAACTCATAACTGCATGTATCTCGCACCATGTTTCCCTGATAAAATAAATTCATATCCATAAATAATACATTTAATCCTGAATAATGCAAGACTCAGAGTATATCTACTTCCAAAAAAGCAGAAATTTTATAAAGTACATTTGTTCCACTCCATTAAAATCAGATTTGTGCTTGATGTTGAGCTAAAACACTTATGGTTTCTTAGAAACTTTATGTATTTTCAAGACATTGTTCACCTAAATATGAAAATTATGTCATAATTTACTTACCCCCCATGTTGTTCTGATGGATTTCTTTCTTTTGTAAAACACAAAACGAGACGTTTAGCAGAATGTCCAGGCTGCTCTTTTCCGTAAAGTGAATGAAAGTGAATGGTGACAAGGGAATGTCAAGCTACAAAAGTAATAAAAAAAAAGCACCATAATAGAACTCTATATGACTTTTGGGCTAAATTTTGTCAATTTTCTGATGCCATATGATAGCTTTTTTGAGAAAAATGTGACATTTAAGTCATTATTCACAAATGATTTTCTCCTCTCTGCTCTCTCAAAATCAAAAGCAACCCAACAAATACAAAGTTCTGTCATGAAAATCTAGATGGCCCAAGCTGATAGGTCCTTAACTCATAGGGAACAGCTGATTGGTTCCTGCTGTATCAGCAGTTACGGAGCTCAACCTTTAAATATTTTCAGAAACATTTCACCCTCCCCAGCTCCACCTGTATAGATCTGCTATGGTTAATTCATGTATGCTATATTGTACAGCAGCAGCATGTCTTACTTGATCAATTCGCCCAAGACCAAAAAAATCAACATTGTCATATCCATGTCCATGCCAAACACTCAGAGAGTTATCATGACAGAAATGTAAATATGAAATATAGCTACAAGCGGTCCCATGTAAATGATTAGCAATCCAATTGAAAATACATGTCCTTTATAGCATCTTATAGTTCATCTTGAATATGTGTGGACTCATATTTTACATTTAAATTTAGATGAAACGCATGGACAGGACAATTTCAAAAGAATATAATTTGCAGCTTAAAACCTTATTTTACTGAAGCATTTATCTTAAGGCCCTTTTAATTTTTATAATTTATTTCCATACGCATTGCCTACTAACTTTATGCTTGCAGTTTAATACATAAGTGATAGTTTTATTATTCATACCACAGCAACAAATATCTTTATAGAAATGTATTACATATAGACATAATGGGTCATGCCAGACAAATATAAAACTACTAAACTTTTTAATAGATCAAAATGATTTTGATAACTTTTTGTGAGCATGGTCCAGAGCTGATGTGTGCAGTTTGGTGGTGTGACCAACGGCCTTGGAGGAGTTTGAAAAAATTAAAACCTTTTTTTCAAAATGAAAGTAGGTTTTTGAGAAAATTCTGAATGGAGGTAAAAATGTATATGTCCATTCACGCTCATTGCATGGAAAAGAGCATACTGGACATTCTGCTAAATGTCTTATTTTGTATTGTACAGAAGAAAGTAAGTCATATTGGTTTGGAATGACATGAGGGTGAATAAATAATGACAGAATTACAATTTTTGGCTCAACTGTCCCTTTAAATGCATATTTGACAAAAAATTGAGGCAACGAGCAGTCTATTATTATATGGAAAATTCTAATGGAAATTAAAATCAACAATAGTTAAGCTTTCAAATCCTGAACCTTGAAAAGCATCTTTTTTTTGGTGTAAACCACATATTGTTGTTTGAGTCATTGGCACAGTCACAAGAGCATGCCATTTCACAACAAAAAAATATTCAGTACACAGAATAATGCAATGCCACAGCTCTCTTCGTCTTTGTTCTGGAAGCTTTATTTCAAAGTGGAGCCGTCTCAGTTAGTTCAGGGATAGGACTGTCATGTACAAACAAAGGAACACCTGGAAGCAAACCCAGCACAGTCGAGAAAAGATCACCTGAATATTACGAGGGAATAGATAACTTTTTTTTTGCAAAAACATATGAAACCAACATAAACAAAGAACATTTCTAAGAACCTGGCACATGTTTTAATTTTGTTAACTAGATTTTACCTTTTAAATTATTTAAAAAATTATTATATGTCATTGACCTGTGGACTAGTCTGATTCGTTTATGATGTATAGCGCTTGAAAGCTCCTGTCTCCATATATTATTAAACTATGTTATTCACAATTTTTGTGTGTTCCACAGATGAATGACAAAAAAAAAAAAAAAAAACATTGACAGAATTTAGATTTCACTATTCCTGTATGAAGGATAGTAACAGTGTTGTTGTTTAAACCAAAACTTTTCAAAATATTAGAACTTAAAAAAAATAAAATAAAAAAAATAAAATACCTTTGACCTTTTGATGGTCCCTTTAACACATCCTGTTGACTATAAGTAACATTGCGCCTACATGTCTACTAACTCTTTTTAGAGTGTTAGTAGACTGGTAGGGTTAGGGTTAGAATAAGTTGACGTGTACTAGAGTCAAGAGTTAGCAGATATTAAGCAGACAGTCCACTAATACTTTAATGAGAGTTAGTTGACATGTAGTTGCAAAGTTACTTATAGTCAACAGAATGCTCAAAAGGGACTATCAAAATAAAGTGTTACCTAATATACATTAAAGCATCACCTATTCTCACAGTGTCTGAAATAGTTTGATGAAGGATTCGGTCTCTCTAAACCCCTCCTTTCTGAAAGCCTACTCTGCTCTTATTGGTCAGATGGTTCAGTCTTTTGTGATTGGTCTACCGCTTACAGTGTGTGTTGGAAACCAAGCGCTCCTTACCATATCTGAATTCCAGCTCTGGATCTTCCTTAGCACTTTATACACAGTGATACGAACAGTGTTGTTTTTGCCGTATCAATTTGAGCGAGAGTCCTCATCCTTTGGAAGTGCATGCAAAAAGGATTTGAAAACAGCGTCTTCTCAACGTATCAACAACACAAACCAAACTCATCCAGGCCTCAGCTAAAACTAGTGTTTGAGGGTCAAAGTAGACGTTGTTCACAGGCAGCCAATGAAGACCATAGTTTGCATTATGCAAATATTTTACAAACCTACGTAGGTTTGTGCAGGAAGTAAAACTGGAATTAACTTGTTTCAGGCAGTTCAGAAATTGTTATTTACTCCATCAATAACTCCATTTATCATGCATTTTGATCTGTGAAACTTTGTAAACCTTTTACATTCACAAAAAAATATATATTACACACTGCATGAAAGGTATATCAGAAAAAAGCATAATAGGGGCACCTTAAGCTTCCTAAAATTTACTAAAATGTGACCCTGGACCACAAAACAAGTCATAAGTCGCATATATTTGTGGCAATATTTGTGGTATATTTGTGGCAATAGCCAACAATAAATTGTATGGGTCAAAATTATCGATTTTTTTTCTTTTATGGCAAAAATCTTTAGGATATTAAGTAAAGATCATGTTCCATGAAGATATTTTGTAAATTTCCTACCATAAAAATATAAAAAATTTATTATTAGCAGTAATATATGCATTGCGAAGGATTTCATTTGGACAACTTTAAAGGCGATTTTCTCAATATTTAGATTTTTTTTGCACCCTCAGATTCCAGATTTTCAAATAGTTGTGTCTTGGCCAAATATTGTCCTATCCTAACAAATCATACATCAACGGAAAGCTTTTTATTCAACTTTCATATGATGTATAAATCTTAATAAATAAAATAAATAAAAATTAAAAAAAGACCCGTATGACTGGTTTTGTGGTCCAGGGTCACAAATCACAAAAACTAAAACTGAAATAAAGCTAATTCAAAATAATAAATACTATAAAAATATATAAATAATACTAAAATGATACCAGATTGTAATAGAGAGGATTGCCCACTAATTACAGTCATGTATTAAATAACTCCTTAAAGCTTCTGTAGGTCAGGCACTGACCTTTGTGAGAATCAGGTGTACACAACACTACTAGTGCATTTGAGACACTTAGCAGGACATCCTCTAATCGTGCCTTTCTCAGTCAAAGCCAAAAAGAGAGATTACCTCTGATGTTACAACGGGTTGTATCCTCTCAGCTACAGTCTGTGAGAGAACGGAGGATCAAGGAAGCAGGATCTGGCAACCACCAAAAGATTGGCAGCATGGAACAGATGGTCCGGAGGAGAGGAACAACGTGGACATGCAAGGAAGGAGTGCAACCCTGAACACAGATAAGCGACGAGGCTGCTGATGAGACCACTGCTGTATAATCAGCAACTGAGCAATCCACCTTCAGCCCACACTCGAAGACAATACACTCTTAAACTCTTAAAGCTCCCAGAATGACTTTCACTGCCAAAGACTAACTTTTTGAGAAATTTCTGTCATCGTTTACTCACCCTTGTCATTGCAAACCATGGACCCTATTTTAACGATCTGAGTGCATGGTCTGAAGTGCATGGCGCAGGTGCACTTAGGGCGTGTCCGAATCCACTTTTGCTAGTATAACAATGGAAAAAACAGTCCAAAAGGGTTGTACCTAGTCTCTTAATGAGTCATGGGTTTGTTTTTGGCGTAAGATGCAATAAACCAATCATAGTCTCATCTCCCATTCCCTTTAAAGTCTTTTCATCACGGCGGATTCGCTATTTACATGGAATTTGTGAGCGGAAAGACTGAACGCTTCTCCAGAGAGGAATCCTTGTATTTATCGTCCCTGTGTGTGTAATAAGCGTGTATACACGCTTGTATACAAGCATGAGTGTATACAAATTGTGCACCCGCCTATAGGCGCACATTACTAACGCGGCTTTTAAATAACACAAAAAATTCAGTTGGTCAAATGCCAGTCGATTTCAGTTGCCTCAAAATTGTAACACACCAATAATGCGCCTGAACACACCTCGTTTTTTTCAGACCAGCACATGGGCAAACAGATGGGCACGAATGCATTTGCTATTTAAACAACGTGGTGCTGGACGTGATAATGATAACTGCTGAAACTAGCAAAAAAAAATTGTGTTGCACCTGGCATCGCATTGCACTGGGTGTATGATAGGGCCCCGTATGACTTTTTTAGTAGAGGCGAGTACATAGTCGGACACTGGCTCCACTCGGAGATTGTAGAATCTGGCGAATGTGTTCGGTGTCGCCCAGCCTGCAGCTCTGCAGATGTCTGTTAGCGAGGCGTCATGCGCTAGAGCCCAAGAGGAGGCCATACTCCGAGTGGAGTGGGTCCTAACCCCAAGGGGACATGGTCGACCTTGCTGCTGGTAAACCAAAACAATGGTGTCCACTATCCAGTGAGACAGCCTTTGCTTTGAGAGAGCTCATCCCTTCCGCTCTCCACCATAACAGACAAAGAGCTGGTCTGAGGTCCTGAAACATTGCGTCCTGTCTACGTAAGTACGGAGAGCGCGTACTGGACAGAGCAATGCCAAGGCTGGGTCTGCCCCCTCCATGGGCAGTGCTTGCAGGTTCACCACCTGGTCTCGGAACGGAGTGGTAGGAACCTTGGGCACATATCCGGGTCTAAGGATCACGTGAGAGTTAGCCGGCCCGAACTCCAGGCACGCTTCGTCAACCGAAAATGCCTGCAGATCCCCTACCCTCTTGATGGAGGCGAATGCAGTCAGGATCGCTGTCTTCATTGACAGGAATTTAAGATCGACTGACTGCAAAGGCTCAAAGGGAGGCCTCTGCAGAGCATCTAAAACTACTGAGAGGTCCCAAGAGGGCACAAGGGGAGAGCGAGGAGGATTATTATGCTCCCCTCAGGAACCTGATGACCAGGTTGTGCTGACTTACCTTTTTGTCCCCCAAGAGATTGTGGTAGGCAGATATTGCGGCCACATAAATTGAGGGTGAAGGGAGACAGCCTTCGCTCCAACCCTTCCTGGAGGAATGAGAGCACAGTCCCGATCGGGCATTACCAGGGGTCTTCTTGGCAAGAAGAACACCAGGTGACGAAGAGGTTCCACTTTAACGCATAGGCATGCCGAGTGGACTGCCAGCAACTCGAGGCAATTGACATGCAGAAGGCGCTGGAGTCCTGTCTAGGAGCCCGCGGCTGCTTGTCCATTGCACATGGCACCCCAGCCCGTGGCAGAGGCATCCGTCAATACGACAACATGCCTGGAAACTCGTTCTAAGGGCACACCGGCCCGTAGAAAGCTGAGGTTCGACCACGGGGTGAGAGTCTGCAGGCAGGCCTGAGTCACTTGTACCCGGAGCGTGCCAGACTGCCATGCCAATTTCGGGACTCGGTCGCGAAGCCAGTGCTGAAGCAGTCACATATGAAGCAATCCGAGCGGTGTTACCGCGGCTGCAGATGCCATATGCCCCAGGAGCCTCTGAAATAACTTTAGTGGAACCACACTCTTGCTCTCGATTTGACAGAGGCAAGTCAGCAGCGACTGCGTGTGCTCGCTCGAAAGCTGCGCGAACATGGCGACCGAGTCGATGTCCATACCGAGAAAAGCGATCCTCTACGCTGGGCAGAGTTTGCTCTTCTCCCAGTTAACCCGAAGGCCCAGACGGGCTAAGTGTTGGAGCACTAGATCTCTGTGTTCACAAACCTGCGCTCGAGAGTGGCCCAGTATAAGCCAGTCGTCGAGGTAGTTAGGGATGCGAACCCCGTGCTGCCTGAGTGGCGCAAGGGCTGCCTCGACAATCTTCGTGTAGACGCAAGGGGACAGAGATAACCCGAATGGGAGGACCGCGCACTGATATGCCCGCCCCTCGAAAGCAAACCGTAGGAATGGTCTGTGTCGAGGAAGGATGGAGACATGGAAGTAGGCTTCCTTCAGGTCGATCGCTGCAAACCAATTGGCCGGACGAACGCATTCGAAAAGGTGTTTTGCAGTCAACATCTTGAATGGAAGCCTGTGAAGGGTTCGGTTCAAGATGCGAAGGTCCAGGATTGGTCGTAACCCACCGGTTTTCTTTTGTACAATGATGTAGGGGCTGTAGAACCCGGACTTCATTTCGGCCGGAGGGACAGGCTCGATCGCACCCTTCGCCAGCAGGGTGGCACTTGGCCCCGACCATGATATGGCGGACTCCCCTGAAACGGGGAGGAGCCTGCGCAAACTGAATCACGTAGCCGAGCCTGATGGTCTTCGCGACCCAGCGGGACAGTCCTGGAAGCTGAAGCCAGGCTCCCAGGAACTGCACCAGCAGGGTCATTCGGACCACAGACGTACCCAGGGTGGGGCAGCGAGGCAGCGTTACCGGCCCGGACATGGGAGGCGTTTGGGCATCCCGGTGTGGGGGCACGGTTAACAGCTGCGTCCTGACAGAGGAGACCAGGGAAGGATGCACGTTCCACTGGGGTCTGCTCTGAGAGGAGGCTGGCGACAGAGAGGGATGCGAGTGGCGGGACCCGGGGGTGGCGCACACTGCTATCGCCGGTCTCTGGGTGCTCAGGGATGGGAGTGGCCCGGGTGGAGGCTGCTCTTTGGGTAGCACAGAGGTTGAGGGAACCGCAGGAGGGCGTCCTCGGCGGCGAGCAGGCTGAGGCAACTGCGCGGGCGGCTGGGTGGAGGCAGCAGCTGACTGCCGGGGCAGTACGTTTTATGGCCTCAGTCTGCTTCTGGGCGGCTGAGAACTGTTGGGCAAAGCTCTCAACCGTGCCACCGAATAGCCCATCCTGTGATATGGGTGCATCGAGGAAACGTGTTCGCTCGCCGTCATGCATATCGGCCAGGGTGAACCATAGATGTCTCTCCAGGACCACGGCTGTGGACATCACCTGACCCAAGGAGCGTGCGGTCACCTTTGTCACCCGGAGAGCGAGGAGGGTGGCGGCACGCAACTCATCTCTGAGTCCTGGATCAGCTAAGAACGGTTGCGGGAAGACAACGGGTTCTTCTAGGACCGCACAATCTCCTCATGCACTTCCGGGAAGAAAGGAATTGGAGGGGTGGCCGGACGGGTGTCCGAACGCGCTGCCCCCAAAAACCAATCATCCAACCGTGAGTGCTCAGGTCGGGGTGGAGGGTTCCACTCCAACCCAAGTGTCGAGGCTGCCCGGGAGAGCCTGGCAGTCAACTCTGGGTCCAACTCGGGTAATGCTGGCACACCCGAAGGCGGCAGCACAGCCGAATCATCATCCTCAGATGACTCCAGCCCACCTTGCGATGCGGCAGTCAACATTTCCTCGTCCTCCGTGGTGCCAAACGCGACAGTCTGGACAGCAGGAGCCGGCGCCAATGTACACGCCTGAACGTTCAGCGGGTTTGGTGCATGAGAGGGGGGTGTGGGCCGAGGCATGAGCGTCGGAGCTTGATTCCACACCGTCACCCTCAGGTCACCCTGGCCACCAGCCAAAGTGTCGCCTCTCGTGGAGACCTCAGATTGGGATGTGGCAGAGGGGACTCTCGCTCCGCATCAGCACGAAGCTCACAGAGTCTCGACCGTAACACCAAGATGATCATGTTCCCGCAGTGGGAACATGAATCATCCACGAGCGCTGCCTGAGCGTGCTGAAAGCCCGAACACGTCACGCAGTGCTCGTGCCCATCAGAGGGCGAGAGAAACCAACCGCACCCAGAAGTACACGGGCGAGACATCCTGAAAAGGACGTCCCACGTGTAAGCTCTTTTTGTGAGAGGAAGCCTCGCAGTCGATGCCGAAGCGCCCAGGAAAACACACACCAGCTGGATGCAGACCACTGCACAGATCAGCAGGCAGGAAGTATGCGATCACTGGAACGCGCCGTCACACCAACACCGACTGGAAAGCTGCTCGTCTCGAAGAAGCTGACAGAGTCTCAGAAGGCTTGTGTGGAGTGAAGAGGTAGGTACTCTTGGCTCCGAAGCAGAAACGTAATGCGATATTGCCACGTACTTCCTTATATACTCACGCAGTGAGGCGGAGTTACGTATGCAAATTCTGCATGCCCATGGCATTGGCACTAAGGTTTTCTAAGATCTCGAAGATGATAGGGAACTATATATGATAGGGAGCTTCTAAGCGAAACCCCCATTCGTTAGTCACTAACGTTACGTCGTAGTGACTGAACGAAAGGGAACTAAACTGAGCTGGATGACGACATCAATGTTTTTTCCAGAGCGGCTGTAAAGCCGAATCGAATTCTGTTGCATTATTTTCCTGTTATCACTGTGAAGCAGTGCTATATAAATAAAGGTGACTTGACTTATATATAAACTTATATTGCATGTCTTCTGTAGTCATATGGTTGTTTTGTGTGATGAACCATCTGTAGCCAGTTCAATAATAAGTAAAAATGGCTCTTGATGGGAAGAGAGTTCATTGTTAAATGTAAAGTGCTTCAAAGAACCATTAAACAACTGTTATATAAGAGTGTTCACTATCTAAAGGACAACTAGTTTTTCATGCCTCATGAAAACAAATGTATTTAAGGTTAGGTTGTACCATATGGAATACAGTAAGCTCTACATTGAGACAACCAGTACCAGAAAGTTTTCCAGCTTGTCAGGTTTTTGCTGCATAATCAACACGGTCAAGGTCAGAATGCTCTACATTTATGACAGATTGTTCTCAGACTTCATAAGCAGCCTGGAATTCTTGTCATTTCAAGTCCTCGCAGGTCTCTGCTGGAGACAGAGAGAGGTTTCTCATACATTGACACTACAGACACTGGAATCAAGGATTTTTTGTTTGCTTCACAAATTGCAGCACAGCAATGGAGAACATGCACAAACAAAGGCATTAAACACTGATTATTTGATTAATAGGTTTATTAGATTTTTGTCCCACCACTCCATCCTTCAAACTTCCTCTGAACAATTCATGTTTCATTAATGATTGTTTAATACTTCTAAGTAAGAAAAACTTGAAGAAAAAAAATGCAACACTAATCTAATTTGGCAAAAGATGTTTTTACACTGACTTGCGAAATATTTTACAGTCTTTTTAGAGCCATTTTCAGAGCCAATAGGCCTATGCTGAAATTTATACTAAACAATCAGACAAACATATTTAATTTATGACAAAATGCATATAAACAAAGACTGACAAATTACTTTTGTTCTTCTCTTGTAAGTCTCTTTAGCGTCTGCTAAATGCATAAATGTGAATTTTGTCAATTGATTGGAAATCATACTCCACAGGTTGTGCTGTGTGTTTCTGATTTACTAAAAAGATCTGACTTGAGTCATTCATTCGGGAATTGTTCCACATGGGGGTTGGGCTGTATTTTCTTTTATTTACTGAAAAGAACTTATTCATTAAAAGGATAATTTTCCTTTTAGGGTGAACTAAGTCATAATTTATTTACTTTGGTGTTGTTCTATGATGTACACCCTACTTTCTTTTTTGGACCACAAAAACTGAAATTTTATATTCTGCTCTTACATATAATGTCAGAGAATATGACCAGTATCAAGCTTTTTTTTTTTAAAAAAGACGCAAAAGTACCACAGAATCATCCCATGCGACATCTGATGTACACTTTATTGCCAAAAGTATTAGGACACTCAAAAATCATTGGATTCAGGTGTTCCAATCACTTCCATAGCCAAAGGTGTTTAAAACCTAGCACCTAGGCATGCAGATGCTTCTACAAACATTTGTGAAAGAATGGGTCGCTCTCAGGAGCTCAGTGAATTCAAGTGTGGTACTGTGATAGGTTGCCACCTGTGCAATAAGTGCATTCGTGAAATTTCCTCATTACTAAATATTCTACGGTCAACTGTTAGTGGTATTATAACAAAGTGGAAGCAATTGGGAACAACAGCAACTCAGTCACAAAGTGGTAGGGCATGTAAAATCACAGAGCGGGGTCAGCACATGCTGAGGCACACAGTGCGCAGAAGTCGCCACTTTCAGCAGGGTCAATAGCTACAGACCTCCAAACTTTGTGTGGCCTTCAGATTAGCTCAAGAACAGTGCATAGAGAATTCATGGAATGGGTTTCCATGGCCGAGCACCGGTGATGTAAGCACAAGCCTTACATCACCTAGTTTGGTGAAGGGAGGGATTATGGTGTTGGGTTGTTTTACAGGGGTCTGGCTTGGCCGCTTAGTTCCAGTGAAATAATGCTTCAGCATACCAAGACATTTTGGACAATTTCATGCTCCCAGCTTTGTAGGAACAGTTTGGGGATGGCCCCTTTCTGTTCCAGCATGACTGCTCACCAGTGCACAAAGCAAGGTCCATAAAGACATAGATGAGCCTCCACTCGACAGAACACCTTTGGGATGAATTAGAGTGGAGACTGCAAGCCAGGCCTTCTCGTCCAACATCAGTGCTTGATGTCACAAATGCGCTTCTAGAAGAATGGTCAAAAATTCCCATAAACACACTCCTAAACTTTGTGGAAAGCCACAAGAGAAGAGTTGAAGCTGTTATAGCTGCAAATAGTGGGCCAACTCCATATTAAACCCTACAGATTAAGAATGGGATGTCATTAAAGTTCATGTGCATGTAAAGGCAGGCATCACAAAACTTTTGACAATATAGTGTATATTCCAAGTGTTCTGGGGGTGTACAATAGGGTTTGGTGAAAAACTCCCAAAATTTAATGTATTATTTAACGGAAATCCTGACCTTGGCCGCTGGTCTTCTGTACACGGCTACATGACGTGGGCATCCATGATACTCTATTAGTGCCTCAGTTCAGAAAAGCACACACATTGTGAGAAATTAACATGAATAAATACGCAACATGAAATACAACGCCTATAAATCCCAAATAAGTATGAATGTATACTTCACTGAGTTGAATATCTCCGGTCAGGAACTGATGACAGTCAGAATGACATTTGACAGATGTGAATTCGATAACTTGAGACGAACACAGTGGATATATTCACCTCAGAGAAGAAGGTACATGGATTGTATTTTATGTTGTGTTTTTGTTAGTCTTACCCCCAGAACCCTTGGAATATTTGGCACGTCACATTGGATCATTCCAACCCTATAGGGCTTTCCAACCCTAATTGCTGGTACCAGCAAAATGAACACTCTTAAATGCTTAAATATTAATGATAAAAAAAATCATCAACCCAAGTGGCATTTATGTTATAGAAAAATACACAATAAAAAAAAAAATCTTTCACAAAAAGTTGTGCGGAACTGATTTTTTACAGCCGTTACAAAAATCTGACATGTTGGTTAGATGATAATCACAAATAATTAATTCTGCGAAAAAGTGTGCATCATTTATGCATCAGATTTTTTATTTTATTTATAATGCAATAACATTCATAGAAATCTCAGAATAGGGGTGAATTCGGGTTTATTCTGACACTTTTTGAAATGACTGGGAAAAAGTCTCCCAATCAACCTAAATTCACCCCTACATTTTGGAGCTACTGTAGATCTCTTTGTGCAATTCAGTTTGGAAAGCTCTTATATGAAAAATCAATGCGTTACAAGGTATTGTCTGAGATATTCTTCCAAACAGTCTGGTGTTCTGTCATTTCTGTTATGTTTTGCATGGGTGTTGTTAAAGGTGATAGTGTGCGTGTGGCCTGTGTGACGTATAATGTAGGAAGCTTTTTTTTTTTGGTGGCACATTTCGCTCACTCATGTGTGAGGGTTCCTCTGCAGAAAACAGTCCAGATGGCAACACGACTAATCACAAACAAAACAGGTTGCATCATTTCCCAATTAATGCTGTCAGTTTAGCAACAGAAGTGTGTGGAGTGAATAACACCCCAGAATGTGTCCACAGGGCAATCGAAGTGTGATTTGAAATGAAAAGACATAGAAACTATATATTCTACAAATAAATGACTGAATAATAAAAACAGGACAAAGGAAAATGTGTTAGCGCTGCACACCTAATAGATATATATAAATATATATATAAAATGGAGAGTGGGATAAGCTGTGACACTTTTTGCTTTGGTAATGAGATATCATCTGAGGTAAAACAAATATGTCAAATTATATTTTGGGATACATGCAAAGTACCAATATATAAATATATAGCATATATAACATAAATATAGTATTTCTGTAATTAATCGCAATTAATCACGATTACATTACAGTTTTTAATAGATTTTTATATTGTAATTAATGTAGAAACAACATAAAGACAGTAGCCTATATTTATAATAAATATTTGTCTAATGGTATCTTTTTTTAATGAAAAAAGGCCAGTATCACTGAGACCAATACTGCTGCTGATGTCTCTATGACATTGATTTCTCAATTTTAGCCATTAATTATAGGCATTCAGCATTACAGTATAATTGAAAGCTATCATTTTTAACATTTATTAGGCTTTAATATTATTAATAATAAAACAACTTTTAATTTAAGTAGACTAAACACAATCTTCGCATAAACCCATTATAATAAATGTCACATTTACCTGTGCCCTTCAATATCGTCATGGGTTTGTGCAGGCAGGAAGACGAAGCGGCTTTCTGTGCTCATGAGTGTGTGTGTTACACCAAAGCTATCTCACGGCCAATTTTTACATATTTTACGAGTTGGCTAATTCGTACAAATTCATATGACCTCACTCATACAAATTTGTACGATTTGTCTGATCCACAGTGACCCCAGGGAAGGTTTAGGGGCGGGGTTGGGGGAAGATAATTTGTACGAATTCATACGAATGGGGCAACTCGTCAAATATGTACGATTTGCTGTGAGATCGGGTTGGTTTCTGTTTTGTGTCTTATCATGCATGAATGGTTTAAAAGCATTTACGTGAATAAAAGCGTGGTCATGTAATGTAACGCTATCCAATGAATGACAGGGAAAAAGGGATGCTGCATTAATTGCATTAAATATTTTCAATGTGTTGAAATTAAAAAATTAATTGCATGCGATGTAGTAACACTTGCATCATTACTATCCAAAACCTTATAATGATTTCAGTCATTACTTGAGAGTTATGATGTTTTTCACTTTAGAATACTGATCCAAATAATTATCCAAAGTAATTCCTTCTGAAGGATTTGGTAATACTATAATAATTTGTTACATTTATATAGCGCTTTTCTAGGCACTCAAAGCTCTTTACATATAGAAGGTGGGAATATCCTCAACCACCACCAATGTGCAGCATCCACCTGGATGATGCGACGGCAGCCATATTGCGCCAGAATGCTCACCACACACCAGCTGATTGGTGGAGAAGAGACTCGTATATATATGGGGATGATTAGGAACCCATGATGGACAGAGGTCAATGGGCAAATTTGGCCAGGATGCCGGGGTTACACCCCTACTCTTTATCGAAGGACATCCTGGGATTTGTAATGACCACAGAGAGTCAGGACCTCGGTTTAACGTCTCATCCGAAGGATGGTGCTTGTTACAGTATAGTGTCCCCATCACTATACTGGGGTGTTAGGCCCACACAGACCAAAGGGCGAGCACCCCCTGCTGGCCCCACTAACACCTCTCCCAGCAGCTACCTAGTTTTAGTAATTACTAATACTTGAGTCATTACTAGTGGGTTACCATTACCTTCACACTATAATTAATTATACATTATGCATTATTCATGTTAATTATGAATATTTCTTGAGGAATTAAAAAAATTGTAGTTGCTGATTCGCTAATAGTGTACTGCATTCGACTAAGCACTATTATTTACTAATTCATTAATTAAAATTTCTTGTTAGGTAATAGTAGTTACTAGAGTGTTAATATTGTGTTACTCATTTGCTCCTGTGTAGTTATTCATTAATGACGGAACAGTATTCTAAAGCATTACTCCAAAACTGGGAAAACTTTTTATGTGTTTTGGCTGTTCATTCACACGATAATGGCATTTTGGGGACCATTATCGTGATACCATTATCGTTCCCATGTAAACAACAAAAACACAAATTTGTGTTTCGGTTACATCCGGTTACATCATACGAAGCGACATTGCCAACTACTGGCCTGGCAACAGTATATAGCGTTTTTAATCATTTTCGCAGATCTGTGTGAACAGGATTCATTTTGATAACATTGTCGTCTGTACATGAAAATAGCAAAGGTTTTTAGAACATTGTTGTGTAAATGTGTCCTATATGTATGGTGAAAATATGCACAAAGTGCCACATCTTGTCCCACATTGATTTGAATGTGGATTATTATTATTTTCTTATTATTATTATTTTATTATTAATGAATTATATTATTAACAATATTTATTATTTTTTATATTTACTGTCTGCCTAAAGTAAAAATAAAATGTTAAATTAAATTAAGGCAAGAAAATAAAGCAAGAAATATAGAATATAAAATATATTGGATGAAAACTTAATAAATTGTAGGAAACAAAGTAACTGTCTAAAGCAAACACTGTTCATCCGGGACATATATTCACACAGCAATTAATCTGATGCAAGGTCTTGACACCCAGCGTCTTAACATAATGTGTAACTTACTGTATAATAGCATGACAACAAAATATTGACAAAAAGAAATGCAAATGCAGAAATTACAAGGTTTGGGAATAATGCGGAGGACGGCGCACACATTTTCATTTAAATGAAGTGCAAAGAGATCACTGGAAGTTTTTGAAATGCAAAAGGGAATGATATCAAGCAACAACAACAGCTGCATGGAGATCGGAGCTGTCATTGGTCCAAATGCACATATTCAGCTATGCTAATGAATCATCCATTGTCACTGGATTAAAAAGAACATGAACGCATGGACTGAGCCAAGGAATGGGGTGGAAGGCCACGGTCTTGTCATTTGTCTTGTCCTGTTTTCGAAATAAATGTTGTCTGGCTGCTTAGAGGATAGGAACAGAGAGAGAAGGGGTAAAATCCATCGTGGGTAATTAAATCCGAAAATCGGTCCATTTTCCATGCAGTGGTCTGTGAGAATGCCAGCTGCCATGGGCCATCGTTAACATACGCAGGCGAACGCAAAGCAATCATCGCGACGTATCGGCGGTGGCAGTAGCTCTTTCCACATCCCACTTCCCAGGCTCAGTGGGGACGACAGACTGACTGTCGGGCATTCTGGAAGATTCCGTCTCGGATAATGCAGGTGTGGAGATTAGAATACAGACAGACAGGCAATTAGTGGAGGTTCTGTTTTGAATTCTGTGGATTGTGTGTAAGTCTACTGGGTTGAGGACGGGTCTCCAGGTCTATCATGCATTTTGTGCGCGTCTCAGTGTTGGAGAAGAAGTTACTTCAAAAGAGGCTACGAACTACTCATCATTTAAGCTACAGTCCACATGTTTCTAAAAAAAGTAGTTAGCTGCACTACAATCTATTAACAAAAAATAGCTGCAAGGGAAAACACTACACTGGTAAAATGCTGGGTTAAAAACAACCCAAGTTGGGTTGAAAATGGACTAACCCAGCAATTGGGTTGTTTTAAGCAAACATTTAACCCATTCACTGGGTTAAAACAACCCAATTGCTGGGTTAGTCCATTTTCAACCCAACTTGTTTTTAACTTGGTTTTAACCCAGTTTTTAACCCAGTTTTTTAGAGTGTACATTTGAACAGATATATGTATACTACCATTCAAAAGTTGAATCATTATTAAGATGAAGTCTTTGTTTACCAAGACTGCACTTATTTGGTCAAAAATACAGTAATTTTGTGAAATATTATTAAATATTATATTATTTAGAATAACCCAATCAGCATATTAGAATGATTTCTGAAGGAGCATGTGAACTTAAGCCTGGAGTAGGCTAATGATGCTGAAAAAAAAAATGCTTTGACATCACAAGAATACATGTATATGAAAATATTAAAATAGAAAAGTTATTTTAAATTGCGTTAATAATTCACAACTTTACTGTTATACTGTATTTTTGATAAAATAAATGCAGCCTTTGTGAGCATAAAAAACTATTGACCGGTGACATATAAATAATTACAAATAATTAAAAATATTACATTCAAGTTGTCACGCGCTGGCTAGACATGATAATCCACAAAAGATGTTTGATGCAGAAGAACTATGAAAACATGATAAACAGGGAAAATTAGCGTGAGAGCACAATTCCAAAAAAGCACCAATGGGTGTAAAATTCTACGTGTGATCTATTGACGACGTGCAAATTAAAGAACGCAGACGCAGTCGGATCATTTCCATAATACCAACACAATCTACCAGTTAGTGTTTGGTTTAAGACGTGCTTTGTTGGGCTTTAAATAAAGGCGCAAAAACACCAGTAAATTGACAAGCACAAACGTTAGTAAATCACCTTAATATTAAACCCTAACGTTAGTAAATCAACTTGAAACCAATATGAAATATGAATTAATATGAAACTTCAACACAAGACAAATGGAACTAACAAGACGGCAATAGAAAAAAAGGAAACAGTAACTAAACCACAGGAAGAGAACACAAGCACAGCAAGACAACATAATATCAAAATAAGAGTCCATGAAACAGAGATACAGGGAATCGTGCCAGATATTTTTATTGAGGGTCATTGTGTTTTCAGAGACTGGTAAAAAATTATTTTTCTGACAGACCAGTGCCACGGACCCGGAATTATGTCCCAAATCCCATTTCCCTTTTCTCTCCCCACATTTCCTGTCAGATCCCCACTGTCGTAATTTATGATGCACCTACATTTCAGAAGTTAAAAATATGTCCAAAATGGTTTTGGATGGCAGAAATCATTGACGTCTAACTGTCGCTTCACCAGTGTCGCATTTTGACTGTGTCAGCATCTATAAAATGGATAAGCTACAACAGGTAAACATATCAGCTGTGTGGACACACTTCACTGTGACCAAAAATGATGCTATCAATATGTAAAATTTGTTTGGCTGAAATAACAAGAGGTGGCTTGTTGTCGTAAAAATGTTCCTAGAGGCATGGTTGCTCTGTGCCTGCAATGATGTTAAAATAATGTTTTATTAACCCTTAAATGCATGTATGTTTCGCCAATCATTATTACATATTCAGTATACCTGTCGTGATAATATAAAACTCTCTTGATATTAGAGTAATGTAGTGATTTTACTTTTGTCCATCCAAGGATGTTAAGTAAGGTAGTGATTGGTACTCACTTCACAGCTGACGTTGTGATTTTTGGATCACACATCACTTAAGGTGTGGTTATGAGTACATCAGATGATCACCTTCCCCCTCTCTTAGTTTGGGACACTAGTCAAGGTATTTTACCTTGGCTGTATGAGAACACTCCAAACAGGAGGCCGTTCAATCATTTTAGATTGAATGTAAAGTGGGGAGAGTTGGTCCGCTGATTTATCTGAAAGATTGGTGAGATTTCTAACTTGTAGAGCCTCTTCTGTATTATCAGCACAAGGAAGACACAATTTTATTAACAAAAGATAAACAAGAATAACTAACACAACTACTAAATGAATACAATGAATGATAAAGGAATAAAGTGCATAAGATGCATAAAACACATGTGATTAAGTTGAGTGTGGCTATGGAAGAGTTGCGTATATTATGGAAAGATAAACTGTTGTTTCTCTGAAACTAAGGTGAAAAACCTTATTATGCATCAAACAAATAAATGAAATATTATTTGTTATTAACTAGCATCAGTTATATTACCATCAGGTAAATTAGAAACCATGAAAGTCTTGCAGACCATGTTGACCTTGGTGACCATGCAGTGGGGAAAGGAGCTGGAATCCATTTCAACAGCCTTGAACATGAAGATCTGTGGGATGCTAAACTCCTGGAGCACCAAAGGGTCCTAAAATCTGGAACACACAGATGAGGCCCTGAAGTAGGTGCATAAGGTCCTTAATCTGGCACACGCAGACGAAGGGACCTTGAAGTGAAGGTTTGCTCTCCTGAGCTTAACCTTGTTGCAAGACACTCTCTGCCAGACACTCAGAACTTGGTCAACCCGCTTTGGTCTCTCTGGTATGGAGACTCGGGACGTGCTGAAGTCATCTCGCTGGACTAAAACTCTGAACGTAGTGTTTGTTAATGTCTCTTTCCTCACAGGCTGGAGGCTCAGAACGTGGTCGTATCTGTTGCTGCCTCACAAGCTGTAGATTCAGATCCTCTGATCTTTTGTTGTCTATCTGGATTAACCAGAGGCTCAGAATGTTACAGTGTATCTGATATGTCTCATCCTTGGTGGACAGACTCAGAACTTAGTGAACTGTTTGTCTCTCTCGAGGAGAGGCCCAGAACTTGGTGATCTGTTTCAGTCTCATCCTTACCGGACAGACTCAGAACAAGGAGTGTACTGTTGGAAGGGTACCTTTATCCTTTTCCGAATAGGAGGAGATTGCAATTTGGCGCTTCTCCATTCCAGTGTTGCGATTGGCTGCTTGCATCGGAGGGGGCACACAGTGTGGCCCACCCTTCTTTCCCCTGTGGAACTCATTTGCCTACTGTACACAGTTAGAAGTCTTTAAAATGTCTTTAAAATGTATCAATGCATTTCTTACTTTCCAAACCACCATCCGAATACCCTTGGCAATATTCTAAACAAATAGAAACCAAACATGATGGAAAAAGATTGAAATGTCATGCATTCATTCATTCATTTGTTCATTAACAGCTGAATCTGTGTAATATGTTGCATTACTGTCACTGAGAATACTTATTTCTCTGAATAAGTATAAAATGGATGTGTGTAGTTTACATCAGTCTTAAGGTTTCCAAACATAGTTATGAATGGATATGGATGGATCATTGTGGTCTTTCTTTGTTTCACCCACTACTGCTGAGGTCCTGAGGAATTTGTATGGCAATCACAGACCAGGACATTAGGTATTAGTCTCTAGGTGAGTGAAGGGCAGAAACTGCATGTGGACCTGGGCTTGGTACCAGAGGTCTTCTTCTTGCCCTCTAAGAGGTGTCGGGCTGTTGTCCTAGCATCTTTATTTACATTTACATTTACATTTATGCATTTAGCAGACGCTTTTATCCAAAGCGACTTACAACTTGGGGGAACATGAAGCGATAGGTCATGAAGAGTCGAGAAGCGTAATAAGAGCCTGAGATCCTGAGACCGTGTACATTGCTCAGTGTAGTACAGGCTAGGGGAGGGAAGAAGAAAGAGAAAGAAGAAATACATTTTTTTTTAATTTTTTTTTTATGAGGTTAAGTGCTCACGGAAAAGGTGACTTTTGAATGATGTCAATGATTCTGCATTGCGGATGGTGTTGGGAAGATCGTTCCACCAGCTGGGAACGTTGAATGAAAATGTTCTGGAAAGGGATTTTTTCCCGCTCTGTGATGGTACCACAAGCCGTCGTTCCTTTGCTGAGCGAAGGATTCTGGTTGGGGTGTGGATTTGTAGAATGGGGTCAAAGTAAGTCGGAGCTGAGCGTGTGGTGGCTCTGTATGCAAGGGGCAGCGCCTTAAACTTGATGCGAGCAGCAAGTGGTAGCCAGTGCAGTGAGATGAAGAGAGGTGTGACGTCAACTGAGTACATGACACACTGAACAACAGTTACTCAGTAACCAAAATTAAATGATCAAAACTTTTATTTTCAGTTTTCTGCTAAATGAAGACTTTAATTTTTTCATTTCAGCGATAAAATATGCTATTGTGTCAGTCGTCAGGACCCATGGGTTATCTGAGCCCGTCTGACAAACACTCTACTTCATAATGCACCCCCTTCAGCTCGCCTGGTTACGTTTGTCAGGATGGTACGGGTTTTCACCACAAAAGAGCTGCTGAGATTACTTGCACACTTGTATGCATGGCTTTCTCACTCTGTCTGAAGAGCAGTGATTGTCTGATTGATTTGATTCATGAAATCTGATTCTCAAGAAGATACATTGTATTGCAAGGATTCCTTTGCAAAATGTAGCCGTGTAGACTGTCTGAGTTCCAGTTCTAAACATCACTTACAGTTATTGGTAAAAAGTTCTACTTGAAATATAAAACTTGCTGTAATGTGTTATGCTTTTTAACCTTAAAAAAACATAAGCATCGCATTAAAGACATAGATTTTATGTATTATTTTAATATGTTCCTCAAGGTTCACCTTTTTTGCACACAAAAAAAACAAAAACAAAAATATATGCGGAAAAACAATTATTCTCTGAAATGATCCGTTTGGCTACCATGATTGGCTACCGTCATTGCATAGGAAACAGTATCAACGCCCACTCACTATTGCATGTGACTAAGTGTTTTGAAAACATTATCCATATTAAACCATAATTTACAGACAAAACATTATGAAAACATTTACTTACAGATCCAATAGAGCTGACTGTTTCATCTGTCAACTTACTTTCTTTGTTAACTCTCGATTACAATGCTCCGAACAAACATATAATCCTCCGACGTGATCCGGGATGCCATTAAAATAAACCCTCCACTTGTTTCCGATGCTG
The DNA here is from genome assembly GCA_023566225.1 of Romanogobio albipinnatus. Taxonomy (NCBI): domain Eukaryota; kingdom Metazoa; phylum Chordata; class Actinopteri; order Cypriniformes; family Gobionidae; genus Romanogobio; species Romanogobio albipinnatus. The sequence continues at coordinate 22,742,374 of CM042247.1, forward strand.
GGATGCTTCTGAAGTCTGTACAGAGACACAAAAGAGCTGTTTAAACAGGACACCATTTAACAGCAAACATTCTTTCACTCTTCCATTTGTCCTGTTGTCGACAGAAACTGAACGCGCATCAGTATTCTGTATCCAGTATAGACAATAGCTCCTTTCACACCGCAATCCCTGTAAATTACTAGAATGACGACCGGTAAATACACAAAATGGTGTTCACACAAACAACGGTGTTCTGGCTTTTTACCGGTAAGGCCGCATGTCCACCAATGCGTTGCAGCTGAAAACGCTAGGCGCTCCGCTGAAAACGCACCGCAACGGGTTTTTTCAGTTGAGACTCTTTGCTTGCAATGGTACGGAATATCCGCGGAAGTATTACCAGGATCTCATTTCACAGATTTGTTTATGTATTGATTTTATATAAAAAAATGTAAGTACTTGCTCTAGCTCTTGTTTTAAATATTTTTTTCAGTTATTATGCTGCTTGTTGTCATTTGTTGACATTGTACACGCAGAATGTGGCTCTTGGTCGGTGTTGTATTTGTCCCGTCCCTCCTCCACTGTGATTGGACGGCTGGGTAAAAAGTGAAAGCGATGAGTGCTGCGTTTTACTCAAGGACATTCTTCATCTCTTCAACATTCTTCATCTCTCAGCGACCAGTAAAAAACACTGCGCGCTCAGTGCTTGAGCATGAAAAAGACACGCAGCGCCTTGTTATGCTCCTGGAGTTCTAAAAACACAGCGCTCCTATTGAAAACAATAGGAAAAATACACCGTCCACATGAAAAAACGCTTTGGTGGACACAAAGCAGTAAAATAGCAGCAAAATACCGGTAAATTCTGTGATGTCAGTCATTGGAAATTATCTTTAAATGCTGCACCGTCGTCTTCATTTGCCCGCATGAGGAGAAGCATTTTAGTTTCACTATCTGTTCAATTTGACAATTTCTTTACAGCGGAAAGGAAGTAAGTCAGGGTCTAAAGAGCGCGAGACGTTGAAAAGGCTGCGGTCAAAGAATATCATCTAGTGCACATTTACTTAGAAAAACTATTAAAAAGCTTACTGTAAACAGCGCGGAGTAATCACATCATTTCCACAAGAACTTTATGATTGTCCCAAAGCAAACTTCTTACGTCAGTGCGTTCTGACTTTGTACATGCTCATACCGGTAATCTTCATTCTGCATTCACACATCGCATCATACCGGTAATTTACTGTTAATGTTACAACTTCTCTTACTGGTAAATTGTCAGAACCAATTTAAAAAGTATTTTTTGTAAAGGTTCTGTTCACACAGTAATTTTCCAGTAAAGACTGTATGTGTGAGGGGCAGTGATTATAATGGGTTCTATTTGCTTTTGACAGGGCAAAAGTGATGCAAGTGTCAGCAGTTAAGAGACTGAATGCCAGTGGGTGGAGCCTATGGTGTGATGTTTTGCTCTGGAGGCAGTAATATGCAAATGTTTTGCCCTTGTTACAGATCCCACAATATCAAAATAAGCCATTTTTGGAACTTGATTAAATAACTGCTTTGTTTATAATGAGGAGGGTGTTTCAAGCAATGAAACTTGCAGTATGTTTTAATGGTACAAAGACCTCTTATATGTCAAAAGATCAAGGTAAATTTGATTTCTCATGTAATGATCCCTTTAAAAAGAACATTTCTGTACATTAATTTGAATAACAAAACAAAAAAAAGTATTTAAAATAAATAATTAGCTAAGTCTTATTAGTATTATTAATTGTTGGGTTGCAGTGATCCAGGAATTCACAAAAAATTAATGAAAACACTTTATAATAACTGCACGCTATGAATCATTAGTTAAGCATTAGTAAATAGTCAATTCATCATTTATAAATCATTGACATACAAATATATATTTATACATATTATTTAGACATATAGTAGTTACTAAGTGTGTTAATAAATGCTTTATTAAAATGTATTCATACTGTAATTCATGATTAATTTCAGGTTATAAAACATTTAGTAGTTGTCCGTTAACAATTTTTTTGTGAACTCATCTAAAGTGAGGACTACTTATTAGGGGTTCAAGCACGAAGTGCTGAAACCCTATTGTAATTGTACTGATTTTTATTATTAGGGGTTCAAGCACGAAGTGCTGAACACCTATTGTATTTGTGCTGATTTTTATTATTATTATTATTATTATTATTCAGACCTAAAACGCATCGTGCAGACCAAACCGTAAGGGCTAGAGACTTGAAACTTGGCCAATAGGTAGTACAAAAATCGAGGAGAGGTTATCAAATTATGAGCCAGATTGGCCTATAGGTGGCGCTATAGCAATCAATTGCGCGAAACTGATCATAACTCCTAAACCGTATGTCGTAGACTCAAGTGTCTTATATCATTGGAAAGGTGAGTCCATGACGAACAAAATGTATATCTCCGATTTCATTTGCGCCATGATAGATTTTCCGCCATTTTGAATTTTGTCAAAAAACTACTTTTGCGAACTAGTCCTAGGTTTTTCGCTTGATCGAAACCAAACCAGTACAGAAATGTTCTCTGGAGGCTGAATATCAATAATTATCGAAAAAAAGTTGAAATTTCGATTCACGGTCGCTAAGGGGCGGAAAACGAATGTTGTGGGAGGAGCCTATTTTACTAAAACAGCTATAACTCAAGAAGAAAATGAGATATCTTCACCAAACTTGGTACACATGTGTATGGGCTCAGTATTTGGTCTCGATAAAAAAATAGCGATGATTGAACACTTGGTGGCGCTATAACACAAAAAAAACATGAAAATGGCTTTAACCACCCGAGCGCTAGTCCGATTGACTTGAAAATTGGTATGCAGTGTCTTGGTCCAAGGTACCATGTATGTCTATGAGGACATTGGCGTATCTAAAAAAACATGGCCGCCACAGCCAATTAAATTTGAGCACCTATTAGACAAGGTTAATGGAGGCCGATCGGAACGAAACTCGATGGACATGTTTGACTCATGGCCCTAGAGATCTGTAAGAATTTTGAAACAAATCGGCCACTAGTTGGCGCTAATGAGTTTTATGGCTCTGTAATCACGTGGTGTTGCACACATCCACAAAATATGCAAATCATTTGATAGATCTCTTCATATTGAACAACTTTGCCTCTAGAACCATTGCTGTCAATCAAATCGTTCATTAAATATTTGCAATTATGTTAAAAACCTACTTTCGCAAACTAGTCCCTGGTTTTTTGCCCGATCGGAACCAAACAAGTCTAGAACAATTCTCTGGACTCTCTAGGGTAATAATTATCAAAAAAAAGTTGAACTTTTGCATTTGGATGGCTATAACAGGGTCATTTAGAAGAGGGACGTAGCAAAATACACTCAATAGCCTTTAAATCTTAAAGGAAAACTCAAAACGTCACGAATATTGTTATGTATATGTGACATAACATGCTGAAGAAGCATGCAAAGTTTCATGGAGATCGGACCATAGGTGGCGCTAAAACTGTTAAAAAGCTTTGAAAACCATGTATTCCCTATGGTGAATTGCCTGTATTGGCTGTAAATTGTATTTTCCATCTCTCTATTCAATGAATGTTCAGATCTATTTAAAAACAAGTCAGAACATGTATCCTATGCCTCTAAACAAGCATGAAAAATTTCAGACAGATCGGACAATATTTGCCTCTATAAAAGTTAAAAAAGGTTAAAATTACAGAGTTCATTTGATAATAATGGTATATTAAGCCAATAAGTGGTCGTTTGCTGCCCCCCGCTGTTCATTTTATTGTACTACACACAAAATAATATTATTCTGCAGTAAAACACATCGTGCAGCCCAAACCGTAAGGGCTAGAGACTTGAAACTTGGCCAATAGGTAGTACAAACATAGAGGAGAGGTTATCAAATTATGAGCCGAATTGGCTTATAGGTGGCGCTATAGCAATCAATTGTGCGAAACTGCTCATAACTCCTAAACCGTATATCGTACACTCAAGTGTCTTATATCAATGGAAAGGTGAGTTCATGACGAACAATATGTATATCTCCGATTTCATTTGCGCCATGATAGATTTTCCGCCATTTTGAATTTTGTTAAAAAACTACTTTTGCAAACTAGTCCTAGGTTTCTTGCTTGATCGGAACCAAACCAGTGCAGAAATGTTCTCTGGAGTCTGAATATCAATAATAATCGAAAAAAAGTTTAAATTTCTATTCACGGTCGCTAAGGGGCGGAAAACGACTGTTGTGGGAGGAGCCTATTTTACTAAAATGGCTATAACTCAAGAAAGAAATGAGATGTCTTCACCAAACTTGGTACACATGTGTATGGTCTGAGTTTTTGGTCACGATAAAAAAAATCGCGACGATTGAACACTTGGTGGCGCTATAACACGAAAAAAACATGAAAATGGCTATAACCTGCCGAGCGCTAGTCCGATTGACTTGAAAATTGGTATGCAGTGTCTTGGTCCAAGGTACCATGTATGTCTTTGAGGACATTGGCCTATCTAAAAAAAATGGCCGCCACAGCCAATTAAATTATTTCAGTGTTTAAAATCTTGCTAAATAAAACTTAATGTATTTTGATGCTTGTGTGCTTAAAGGCCTTAAAGGCTTGAACCCCGCTAAATGCTGCTTGCAGCTTTAATTAGGGGTTCAAGCACGAAGTGCTGAAACCCTATTGTAATTGTACTGATTTTTATTATTATTATTATTATTATTATTATTATTATTATTATTCTGCCGTAAAACGCATCGTGCAGCCCAAACCGTAAGGGCTAGAGACTTGAAACTTGGCCAATAGATAGTAGAAAAATCGAGGAGAGGTTATCAAATTATGAGCCAGATTGGCCTATAGGTGGCGCTATAGCAATCAATTGCGCGAAACTGCTCATAACTCCTAAACCGTATGTCGTAGACTCAAGTGTCTTATATCATTGGAAAGGTGAGTTCATGACGAACAAAACGTATATCTCCGATTTCATTTGCGCCATGATAGATTTTCCGCCATTTTGAATTTTGTCAAAAAACTACTTTTGCAAACTAGTCCTAGGTTTTTCGCTTGATCGAAACCAAACCAGTGCAGAAATGTTCTATGGAGTCTGAATATCAAGAATTATCGAAAAAAAGTTGAAATTTCGATTCACGGTCGCTAAGGGGCGGAAAACGAATGTTGTGGGAGGAGCCTATTTTACTAAAACAGCTATAACTCAAGAACAAAATGAGATATCTTCACCAAACTTGGTAGACATGTGTATGGGCTCGGTATTTGGTCTCGTTAAAAAAATAGCGACGATTGAACACTTGGTGGCGCTATAACACGAAAAAAACATGAAAATGGCTATAACCTGCCGAGCGCTAGTCCGATTGACTTGAAAATTGGTATGCAGTGTCTTGGTCCAAGGTACCATGCATGTCTATGAGGACATTGGCGTATCTCAAAAATCATGGCCGCCACAGCCAATTAAATTTAAGCACCTATTAGACAAGGTTAACGGAGGCCAATCGGAACGAAACTCGATGGGCATGTTTGACTCATGGCCCTAGAGGTCTGTAAGAATTTTGAAACAAATCGGCCACTAGTTGGCTCTAATGAGTTTTATGGCTCTGTAATCACGTGGTGTTGCACACATCCACAAAATATGCATATCATTTGATAGATCTCCTCATATTGAACACCTTTGCCTCTAGAACCATTGCTGTCAATCAAATCGTTTATTAAATATTTGCAATTATGTTAAAAACCTACTTTTGCAAACTAGTCCCTGGTTTTTTGCCCGATCGGAAGCAAACCAGTCTAGGACAATTCTCTGGACTCTCTAGATCAATAATTATCAAAAAAAGTTCAACTTTTGCATTTACATGGCTATAACAGAATCATTTAGAAGAGGGACGTAGCAAAATACACTCAATAGCCTATAAATCTTAAAGGAAAACTCAAAACTTCACGAAAATTGTTATGTATATGTGACATAGCATGCTGAAAAAGCATGCAAAGTTTCATGGAGATCGGACCATAGGTGGCACTAAAACTGTTAAAAAGCTTTGAAAACCATGTATTCCCTATGGTGAATTGCCTGTATTGGCTGTAAATTGTATTTTCCATCTCTCTATTCAATGAATGTTCAGATCTACTTAAAAACAAGTCAGAACATGTATCCTATGCCTCTAAACAAGCATGAAAAATTTCAGACAGATCGGACAATATTTGCCTCTATAAAAGTTAAAAAAGGTTAAAATTACAGAGTTCATTTGATAATAATGGTATATTAAGCCAATAAGTGGTCGTTTGCTGCCCCCCGCTGTTCATTTTATTGTACTACACACAAAATAATATTATTCTGCAGTAAAACACATCGTGCAGCCCAAACCGTAAGGGCTAGAGACTTGAAACTTGGCCAATAGGTAGTACAAACATAGAGGAGAGGTTATCAAATTATGAGCCAGATTGGCCTATAGGTGGCGCTATAGCAATCAATTGCGCAAAACTGCTCATAACTCCTAAACCGTATATCGTAGACTCAAGTGTCTTATATCATTGGAAAGGTGAGTCCATGACGAACATAACGTATATCTCCGATTTCATTTGCGCCATGATAGATTTTCCGCCATTTTGAATTATGTCAAAAAACTACTTTTGCGAACTAGTCCTAGGTTTTTCGCTTGATCGGAACCAAACCAGTGCAGAAATGTTCTCTGGAGTCTGAATATCAATAAATATCGAAAAAAAGTTGAAATTTCGATTCACGGTCGCTAAGGGGCGGAAAACGAATGTTGTGGGAGGAGCCTATTTTACTAAAACAGCTATAACTCAAGAAGAAAATGAGATATCTTCACCAAACTTGGTACACATGTGTATGGGCTCAGTCTTTGGTCTCGATAAAAAAATAGCGACGATTGAACACTTGGTGGCGCTATAACACAAAAAAAAACATGAAAATGGCTATAACTACCCGACCGCTAGTCCGATTGACTTTAAAATTGGTATGCAGTGTCTTGGTCCAAGGTCCCATGTATGTCTATGAGGACATTGGCCTATCTCAAAAAACATTGCCGCCACAGCCAATTAAATTATTTCAGTGTTTAAAATCTTGCTAAATAAAACTTGATGTCTTTTGATGCTTGTGTGCTTAAAGGCCTTAAAGGCTTGAACCCCGCTAAATGCTGCTCGCAGCTTTAATTATTATTATTATTATTATTATTCTGCCGTAAAACGCATCGTGCAGCCCAAACCGTAAGGGCTAGAGACTTGAAACTTGGCCAATAGGTAGTACAAAAATCGAGGAGAGGTTCTCAAATTATGAGCCAGATTGGCCTATAGGTGGCGCTATAGCAATCAATTGCGCAAAACTGCTCATAACTCCTAAACCGTATGTCGTAGACTCAAGTGTCTTATATCATTGGAAAGGTGAGTCCATGACGAACAAAACGTATATCTCCGATTTCATTTGCGCCATGATAGATTTTCCGCCATTTTGAATTTTGTCAAAAAACTACTTTTACGAACTAGTCCTAGGTTTTTTGCTTGATCGGAACCAAACTAGTGCAGAAATGTTCTCTGGAGTCTGAATATCAATAATTATTGAAAAAAAGTTGAATTTTCGATTCACGGTCGCTAAGGGGCGGAAAACGAATGTTGTGGGAGGAGCCTATTTTACTAAAACAGCTATAACTCAAGAACAAAATGAGATATCTTCACCAAACTTGGTAGACATGTGTATGGGCACATTATGTGGTCTCAATAAAAAAATAGCGACGATTGAACACTTGGTGGCGCTATAACACGAAAAAAACATGAAAATGGCTATAACCTGCCGAGCGCTAGTCCGATTGACTTGAAAATTGGTATGCAGTGTCTTGGTCCAAGGTCCCATGTATGTCTATGAGGACATTGGCGTATCTCAAAAATCATGGCCGCCACAGCCAATTAAATTTAAGCACCTATTAGACAAGGTTAACGGAGGCCAATCGGAACGAAACTCGATGGGCATGTTTGACTCATAGCCCTAGAGGTCTGTAAGAATTTTGAAACAAATCGGCCACTAGTTGGCGCTAATGAGTTTTATGGCTCTGTAATCACGTGGTGTTGCACACATCCACAAAATATGCATATCATTTGATAGATCTCTTCATATTGAACACCTTTGCCTCTAGAACCATTGCTGTCAATCAAATCGTTCAATAAATATTTGCAATTATGTTAAAAACCTACTTTTACGAACTAGTCCCTGGTTTTTTGCCCGATCGGAACCAAACCAGACTAGGACAATTCTCTGGACTCTCCAGATCAATAATTATCAAAAAAAGTTCATCTTTTGCATTTAGATTGCTATAAAAGGATCATTTAGAAGAGGGATGTAGCAAAATACACTCAATAGCCTATAAATCTTAAAGGAAAACTCAAAACGTCACAAATATTGTTATGTATATGTGACATAACATGCTGAAGAAGCATGCAAAGTTTCATGGAGATCGGATTATAGGTGGCGCTAAAACTGTTAAAAAGCTTTGAAAACCATGTATTCCCTATGGTGAATTGCCTGTATTGGCTGTAAATTGTATTTTCCATCTCTCTATTCAATGAATGTTCAGATCTACTTAAAAACAAGTCAGAACATGTATCCTATGCCTCTAAACAAGCATGAAAAATTTCAGACAGATCGGACAATATTTGCCTCTATAAAAGTTAAAAAAATGTTAACATTACAGAGTTCTGGTATATTAAGCCAATAAGTGGTCGTTTGCTGCCCCCCGCTGTTCATTTTATTGTACTACACACAAAATAGTATTATTCTGCAGTAAAACACATCGTGCAGCACAAACCGTAAGGGCTAGAGACTTGAAACTTGGCCAATAGGTAGTACAAACATAGAGGAGAGGTTATCAAATTATGAGCCAGATTGGCCTATAGGTGGCGCTATAGCAATCAATTGCGCGAAACTGCTCATAACTCCTAAACCGTATGTCGTAGACTCAAGTGTCTTATATCATTGGAAAGGTGAGTCCATGACGAACAAAATGTATATCTCCGATTTCATTTGGGCCATAATAAATTTTCCGCAATTTTGAATTTTGTTAAAAAACTACTTTTGCAAACTAGTCCTAGGTTTCTTACTTGATCGGAACCAAACCAGTGCAGAAATGTTCTCTGGAGTCTAAATATCAATAATAATTGAAAAAAAGTTTAAATTTCTATTCACGGTCGCTAAGGGACGGAAAACGACTGTTGTGGGAGGAGCCTATTTTACTAAAATGGCTATAACTCAAGAAAGAAATGAGATATCTTCACCAAACTTGGTACACATGTGTATGGGCTCAGTATTTGGTCTCGATAAAAAAATCGACGATTGAACACTTGGTGGCGCTATAACACGAAAAAAACATGAAAATGGCTATAACCTGCCGAGCGCTAGTCCGATTGACTTGAAAATTGGTATGCAGTGTCTTGGTCCAAGGTACCATGTATGTCTTTGAGGACATTGGCCTATCTCAAAAAACATGGCCGCCACAGCCAATTAAATTATTTCAGTGTTTAAAATCTTGCTAAATAAAACTTAATGTATTTTGATGCTTGTGTGCTTAAAGGCCTTAAAGGCTTGAACCCCGCTAAATGCTGCTTGCAGCTTTAATTATTATTATTATTATTATTATTCTGCCGTAAAACGCATCGTGCAGCCCAAACCGTAAGGGCTAGAGACTTGAAACTTGGCCAATAGATAGTAGAAAAATCGAGGAGAGGTTATCAAATTATGAGCCAGATTGGCCTATAGGTGGCGCTATAGCAATCAATTGCGCGAAACTGCTCATAACTCCTAAACCGTATGTCGTAGACTCAAGTGTCTTATATCATTGGAAAGGTGAGTTCATGACGAACAAAACGTATATCTCCGATTTCATTTGCGCCATGATAGATTTTCCGCCATTTTGAATTTTGTCAAAAAACTACTTTTGCAAACTAGTCCTAGGTTTTTCGCTTGATCGAAACCAAACCAGTGCAGAAATGTTCTATGGAGTCTGAATATCAAGAATTATCGAAAAAAAGTTGAAATTTCGATTCACGGTCGCTAAGGGGCGGAAAACGAATGTTGTGGGAGGAGCCTATTTTACTAAAACAGCTATAACTCAAGAACAAAATGAGATATCTTCACCAAACTTGGTAGACATGTGTATGGGCTCGGTATTTGGTCTCGATAAAAAAATAGCGACGATTGAACACTTGGTGGCGCTATAACACGAAAAAAACATGAAAATGGCTATAACCTGCCGAGCGCTAGTCCGATTGACTTGAAAATTGGTATGCAGTGTCTTGGTCCAAGGTACCATGCATGTCTATGAGGACATTGGCGTATCTCAAAAATCATGGCCGCCACAGCCAATTAAATTTAAGCACCTATTAGACAAGGTTAACGGAGGCCAATCGGAACGAAACTCGATGGGCATGTTTGACTCATGGCCCTAGAGGTCTGTAAGAATTTTGAAACAAATCGGCCACTAGTTGGCTCTAATGAGTTTTATGGCTCTGTAATCACGTGGTGTTGCACACATCCACAAAATATGCATATCATTTGATAGATCTCCTCATATTGAACACCTTTGCCTCTAGAACCATTGCTGTCAATCAAATCGTTTATTAAATATTTGCAATTATGTTAAAAACCTACTTTTGCAAACTAGTCCCTGGTTTTTTGCCCGATCGGAAGCAAACCAGTCTAGGACAATTCTCTGGACTCTCTAGATCAATAATTATCAAAAAAAGTTCAACTTTTGCATTTACATGGCTATAACAGAATCATTTAGAAGAGGGACGTAGCAAAATACACTCAATAGCCTATAAATCTTAAAGGAAAACTCAAAACTTCACGAAAATTGTTATGTATATGTGACATAGCATGCTGAAAAAGCATGCAAAGTTTCATGGAGATCGGACCATAGGTGGCACTAAAACTGTTAAAAAGCTTTGAAAACCATGTATTCCCTATGGTGAATTGCCTGTATTGGCTGTAAATTGTATTTTCCATCTCTCTATTCAATGAATGTTCAGATCTACTTAAAAACAAGTCAGAACATGTATCCTATGCCTCTAAACAAGCATGAAAAATTTCAGACAGATCGGACAATATTTGCCTCTATAAAAGTTAAAAAAGGTTAAAATTACAGAGTTCATTTGATAATAATGGTATATTAAGCCAATAAGTGGTCGTTTGCTGCCCCCCGCTGTTCATTTTATTGTACTACACACAAAATAATATTATTCTGCAGTAAAACACATCGTGCAGCCCAAACCGTAAGGGCTAGAGACTTGAAACTTGGCCAATAGGTAGTACAAACATAGAGGAGAGGTTATCAAATTATGAGCCAGATTGGCCTATAGGTGGCGCTATAGCAATCAATTGCGCAAAACTGCTCATAACTCCTAAACCGTATATCGTAGACTCAAGTGTCTTATATCATTGGAAAGGTGAGTCCATGACGAACATAACGTATATCTCCGATTTCATTTGCGCCATGATAGATTTTCCGCCATTTTGAATTATGTCAAAAAACTACTTTTGCGAACTAGTCCTAGGTTTTTCGCTTGATCGGAACCAAACCAGTGCAGAAATGTTCTCTGGAGTCTGAATATCAATAATTATCGAAAAAAAGTTGAAATTTCGATTCACGGTCGCTAAGGGGCGGAAAACGAATGTTGTGGGAGGAGCCTATTTTACTAAAACAGCTATAACTCAAGAAGAAAATGAGATATCTTCACCAAACTTGGTACACATGTGTATGGGCTCAGTCTTTGGTCTCGATAAAAAAATAGCGACGATTGAACACTTGGTGGCGCTATAACACACAAAAAAACATGAAAATGGCTATAACTACCCGACCGCTAGTCCGATTGACTTGAAAATTGGTATGCAGTGTCTTGGCCCAAGGTCCCATGTATGTCTATGAGGACATTGGCCTATCTCAAAAAACATTGCCGCCATAGCCAATTAAATTATTTCAGTGTTTAAAATCTTGCTAAATAAAACTTAATGTATTTTGATGCTTGTGTGCTTAAAGGCCTTAAAGGCTTGAACCCCGCTAAATGCTGCTTGCAGCTTTAATTTTTTATTTGAATTCACTTGCTTTCTTATTTTTTCTTTGTTCATTTTGTTGCTTGTTTAGTTACTTTTTTATTTGTATGACATGTCAGAGGTTTAGTTTTCATGTTATATCAAGTGTACAGTTGTAGTTTTAGTAGTGCAGATCATTATTAGTTCATGTTTACTAATGTAGATAACTAATGAACCTTATTGTAAAATGTTACAGATGAGTTCACAAAAATAGTTAATAGTTTTATACCTACCTGAATTAATCCTGAATACATGTTAATAAAGCATGTATAAGCACACTGAGTAACTATTACTATATGTCTAAATAATAAGATGTATAAATGTACATTTAAATAGTTTATTCATAATTCATTTACACTTTCTTAATGATCTTATGAACCACTGAGGTAAATTAAATATTTAATTTAGAAATTATAAATTGATCATTAATAAAGTATGAAAATACAGTTATTAAACATATTATAGATATGGTTATAAATCAAGAATAAAGCATTTATAGCTGTATTATAAAGTGCTTACTAATGTCTATTAATGCTTTATTAAGGATGAATTGACTATTTACTAATGCTTAACGAATTATTCATAGCGCAAGTTATTATAAAGTGTTACCAAATTGGGTACGCTCACTGGCAGACTGACTAAAGTAATTATGCAAATCAAGTAACAGTAAAAATATACACCCACAAAATGTGCTGAAAGCAATATGCACAACACAGGTCACCATCTGTAGTCAAGGTCTAGGTTGTGAAGGATTCAGGAGACTTGCATGATCTGGCATACTTTAATTTTGTTTGTTAAAAAATATTCTGAAAATGATTCTGACGATATTGTTCCTCTGTGTTGTTATCATTACAGTATTCTTATTGATTTATAGCCTAACGATTATTACACGTTACACTGATCATTATCGTTATAGTTTAAAAATGACAATGACTTATGTTGCGTTCAAGGCAGGTTTTTGAGCCTGTAAGTTACGACTTCAAACCCCAACTCACGATGTTGTAGCGTTCCAGGCAAAGTCATGCCAAACTGCCTGAGCGCAAGGATTTGTGGTAGCTAGATGTAAACAAAGTATGGCGGACCGTACGGGGCTTATGCTCATTTACAATGATTTCTATCGCCAAAGGTGCTTACTCCATGCTTATTTGAGGTAAACGGTGGAGAAAAAACAGCACATAAGGCAAGAAAAGCTGTTATACCTTTTATTTTACGTGATTTGTGTACGACTTTCATAAACACCGCATCCGTAGGGGCTGCCATTGTTGTTTCGCAGGATATATGACGTCAGAGCTCGGAGTACATTGGTCAAGTACGAGTTCACGGGTGGGAACTGGGAAGCCACGTGTTTGACTGCCATTCCAATGCACTTTCACGGGTAGAAGGTTGGCAAAACACGGGTTGCCTGGAACCGGGCATTAATTTATAAAGGGTGCAGTACTATTTCAATGGATTTAGCACCTGTGTTTAGAGAATTTTGCGCAGAAGTACTGTTCAGTAAATTCACCCATGAGAATCACTCAGGCAAGTGTTGCAATGTCACAACAACGAGTCTCATCGACTCCTACGGAAGTTAATTAATCTCAAAGGTAAAATGAATGAGAGCCTCATTTAAAAGCATCCTCTGTCTACCTCTATTCAGCAGCGATGCCTGTCAAAACATCCCATGTAAAAAATCTGTCTCTAATCATCATTACTACCACAAATATCTCTGGAGAAAGAGTGGAAGAATAAATTGTATTCTTTACGTGGTGTTTTAATTATTTATTTTGAGGTTATCTCTTACCGTTTCTTTGAATATTGATGAGACCCTATATGAGTATCATGAAGACGCACTTTGATCATGGTATAAACACTATCACTGTTTGCAACAGCATAAAAACACATCAGTTATGTGCATTATAGATGGAGCAAAAGGACTGCGTGTCACGTAACATGCGAATAGAAAAGGCTTTTTTGGGCTGCTCCAGATGTTCTTAGACCTTAGACAGTTTCCTTAGATTGGTTCACTGCCTGTTTGCTTCTCTCTTCCAGCAACGAGTGCAAAAACAATAACCAATAAATGGGTAGAAGCTCTTAGGTCTGAGAACTCTGTGTTAACCGCACCACAAAGGGTTAAATTAATTTCACGATAAGATTGCGATCAAGCAAACATGCATCGTAGTGACAGAAGTTCCAATGCAACAGTCAAAGCTCTTTATACACACTCTCCAAGCTCACCAGCAGAATACATACACTCCATATAAGAAAAATATGTTTTTTCAAAAAACCAATTTGCAGTCGCTTGACTCTCGGGGTTACAATGACATGTGCACTGCGGGCATATTTGCTAGAGCGTTTCATGGATTCAATTAGTTCATCGGTGAGGCACAAGAACTGTTTCTCTCTAGGCAACCATTTTGATTGAATATTTATAGATTTGCCATGTAATGAGATCTGTAAAATGCTGACGTAGATTTCCTCTGAATGCAACATGAAACTTTGTATGAGATACAGCCATGGTGGCGACTGTTTAATAAAGTAAAGCTAAAGCCATCTCTATTCCTGAGAGTGCTTGTTCTAATGGGTTAGCTGTTTAGTGTTTTTTGGTGTTTTAACTTCAGTAGTGTAACTTCACCGATTTTTAACCCGCTTTGTATTGATACAATGTTGGTAGCTACTGTATGTAAATGAACAATGTTTACTTCTTCTTTGTGGTACATGGACTGATAAATTCACATTTATTTGTCAGCAAGTTATTTTGACAGCTCCAGGGCTTTAGTAAAAACCAAAAGTAACTCCAAAAAGTATTTCCTACCAAAGCAAGGCAGTATTTGAATGTGGTAAGCGTATCCATAGCACACTGGTGAAAGTGGCCTTGGATGGCAAACATGCCCAGTGCATTATGGGTGTTGAAGTTTCCCTACCTATTTGACAAAAGGGAAGACAACTGCCTTTTTTCTCTGTTTTCTCTAGTCAGGTAGCACTGATTTCAATTTCCGCCCTGTCCTTCTACTGCATAATCAGCCACGTTTTATTGAAAGCCCATCTTATCAGCGGTGAAGTACCCCTTTATCATGATATCCAGTCTGAAACCCATTAACTACTGCAATATAATGTCCCAGGTCCCTTTCGGCTGACTTCTATAGGGCCCCCTGCCTGACCAGGTCCTCTCCCAGCTAACAAAAACATTTTCTCAGAACATTTACATTGTAAGTTTCCATTAAAGGCACAATATGTAATTTTCACCACTAGAAGTCACTTATTCAAAACAAAGGTGTAGCTTGAGGACTCCTTGATTTTGCAGAATCATGGGAATTGTTGTCTTCACCTCTACAGCTGGTAGAAAAGAATCTGACGGGACTCGGGCAGAAATCATATTCATGTATGATCTAATGTATTAACGTTACTGTAGTATGAAGTAGAGCGGGGCTGAAAGCTATTTTAGCGGAACGAGGCCGCTAATGAGTAAGGGTGTGTACCTACACTGGTCTCACGGTTCGGTTTGATTACAATTACGATTATCATGCCATTGATTCAGTTCAATTTGATATCACGAGGCATTACAATGCATTGACAATGCACTGCATCCTCATGTATACAATTTTGTCAGTCAGTTATATGAACTGAACCTTTCATTTTACCTGCTCAAAGAAAAGACACTTCTTGAATGTATCAAACAAAATTCAAGTCTGGGCACAGAAGACAACAGAAGCATTTAGAACAAATACACAAAATACTAAAAGCCACTTCAGTCAAAACTAAAGTCTGGTTGTTGAAACCACATATGTAAATGTTACTCCTCGCAACAATGCTAAAAAAAAAATGAACGTGTGAGACTGAGAGCGTGTTATGGGCTATATGACATAACTTAGCCAGATATGACAGCGCTACTGAAGCACGCATCACTGCATATGAGCCGCTGCATATCTCTTCATCAAGACAGCACACACACTACCGAAAGTAAAGTTGCAGGTGCTCAACATACTATCATATTCATTAAAAGTAAAGAAACCAAATGATCTTACCAGTGCTGTTGCCGCACGCTCTCCTATTGCGGTCTTTGATTTTGAAAGCTGATGATTATTAAAATACAGCTCATATCTGTTGTTTTCGGTGGCGTGAACTCCATTAAATCTGCATATAGTGCGGGAATTGAAGATCGAATTTATATCCATTTTGCGGAGATACATTTATATGCCCAAGTGTAAATGAAATTGTTTTGATAAATAAGATAGCTTTGCTTTACACACAGCGCGTGTGTTCTCCAGGTCGTGCTTACCAGGTTGTTCATAAAAGCCGGAATGTGCCCAGATGTCGGCTTTTAAAATAGTTATAGAGCAATAGAGCATTTTAATTACTCACACTCGCGTCTCGCCTCCCTCTGCCATTGTATGCTACCGCAACAACGCACGTACGCAACAAATGATGTCAGATAATAACCAGTACATTATAATCTGTCTATTACTGAGCAGATACCGAATTGTCCTCATCTGCATCGCGATGCATCAAGAAAAGATTAATTTCGACATCCCTACTAATGAAAGATGAGCATGACACACGTCTCAAGAGCAGTGGAGCTTTTATTCCCCTTTTTTTGGTCATGCGTATGTGGGGTAATGCTGTTTTATCATATTAGATACATTTGAATGTGTTGAAAGTTATGTTATAATGTGATATCGCTCTGTGGCTACTATGAGACTTTTGTTGCACATCGATATTAGGCATGGTAAAACATGATACTCACGGTAAATCAAGAAAACGAGATTTAAACAATAAGATTAACTGTGTTGAGCTATATAACAATGATTAGTTTTCTGTCGATGAATGTGTAACTGAGGCCAGCTAGTAGGTAGTAGGTAGCTAGTAATAAAACCTCACACCTCTGATCTCAAGAGACACTCTAGCGACTGACGCTAGAGGTTGCAGCCTTTTGCCTCATTGTTAGAGTGTCCAAATCTCACGCTGGAGATCCAGGTTTGAGGCCCATAGAGAGCGGGGCAAGTAGGACCTAAGGTGAGTTGCTCATCTGTAAAACACATAATATATTAAAGTGTCTTTGGTGTTTCAATGGTTTCTACAAAATAAATCCAGAAATTGAGGGTAACGCGGGTATGATGTCATTGAGAGGAGACGCACGCACACGATCCGTGTTCTGGTTAAAATTGCTTATTTCTCTGCATTTAAACATTCCTGGAAACATTTGGGATAATGTAAGTACACAAGTCAAAACAAATGTAACATTGTTCTAGTGGATTTTGGTTATTTTAATCCAAAAATTTTTGCATATTGTGCCTTTAAGTGTCAAAAATGCTTAGTGAAATTACTTAGTAAAAGGACTGGTCTAATGGTGATGATACACAGGGCAACTTTTTGAGCAATGTTACTAGGCAATGTTGCCGTCAACTGGCAACCAGGTAAGACAAAGGGCCCCGGCCTGACCGATCTAAAGTATCCAGATAGAAATTTGCTGCCGATTCCCAATGGCAAAGTGGCCAAGCAACATTGCTTTGTAACATTGCCCAGCAACATTGCTCAAAAAAGTTGCCCCATGTATCATCACCTTTAGAGTAGAAGACTTTCATAAAGTCTAAGATGGGGCCCTATTTTAACGATCTGAAACGCAAGTGTCAAAGCGCAAAGCGCAAGTAACTTTGTGGGCGGGTCTCGGCGCTGTTGCTATTTTCCCGGCGGGATAAATGGCTCTTGCGCCCGGCGCAAATCTAAAATGGGTTGGTCTGAAGTAGCTTCATTATTCATAGGTGTGGTTTGGGCGTAACGTGAATAAACCAATCAGAGCGTCATCCAACATTCCCTTTAAAAGCAGGTGCGCAAGTTCCATTATGGATTGCTATTATTATGGCGTATTTACCAGGCGCACGCCAGGAGCGGTTCACAGCCGAGGAGACTGATGTTCTTGTAAGAGCAGTGAAAGACAGAGAAGTTGTGTTGTATGGGGATGGGAGAAACCCACCCAAAATAGCGTCGGTTAAATAAATAATTAGCCTGAATAATTTGTAAGCTAGATTTATGCCTATTTTTTCACATCTTCGTGGCACACCACAATGATTTCCGTCATCTCATGTGTTAATATTTTTTTAGTGTAACAATTTATGATTTGCAAAAATAACTGTTGCATCTGTGTAGATTACATGAGCAAAGTGTATGCGCGTTGTGCACGCTATGGTCAAGCATGCGCCCTTAAAATAGCATAATGAACAACGCGCAACGCGCCACTGACTTTAGACTAGGTTTTTTCTGGTCAGTGGCGCAATTGTTTAATGGAACAGCAAAATAGCACCAGGGATTGTTTGCGCCGGAACACGCCTCCTTTTTTGCGCTGAACCGCCCAGGGAGCGCAAGTTCATTCACTAGTTTAGCGACGTGCTTCTGTGGAGGGAAAAGCGCGCTTTGCGCGGGTGCAAAATAGGAATGACACATGCGTCGGTGTACGAAGTCAATTGCGCTGGGTGCAAGATAGGGCCCTTGGACTCTAAGGTGCTAACTGAGGAGGCCCTTAAGTGTTGCGAACTAAGGACTACACTGATATAGGGGGAGAGCGGGGCACATCCTAACGCTTTTTGACTATTTCCGTTTGAGTAAATCTACTTGGGGTTCTGAGTATTTTTTTTTATTATTATTATTATTTACCCCGAAAGAATGGAAGTGAAATTTGACAACATGCCTTGTAGGTGGGGTACATTCTTGGAACATGTGAGGGGCACATTGTAACATGACCAAATGACAGCTTAAAATGTTATCAAATATAATATAATATATAATCACAAAAAAATATTTTTATTTTTTAATCATTAAAAATATACACATGTTTGAGTTTGACAACACATCGCTAAATACAGCTAAACAGCATAGTAAAAAACATAATAATAATGACTCTCAGTTATTATTCATCCTTTTCTCATGGTTTCTCAAAATAATTCATAAAAGAATAGATATAGAATATAATAGCATATTTCTAAATGGGGCACATTGTAACGCAGTGTTACAACGCACCCCATCTCCGCAACTGGGATTTAAACCGCATGCAGCTCATGTCTTCTGCTGGTTAGATCAGCATTAAATACAGATATCAACTGTTAAATAACAGATATAAGATTAAAATAATATCCGATTTGTCTTATTTTAAATAAACCCAAAAAAACAGAGATGAAAAATAAATTTAAGTAAGAAATTTACCCTTTGCTATGGTTAAATAAATATTCAGTAATATCTTCCAAAGATTCTTTTGATTTTGGCACATTTTTTTCTTTAAATAATGTTGATATGGCAACTAGTAAATGCACCAAGTTTCGTCATCCTGGCATGTGAGGAAAGTTTTAAACCATGTGTGTTACAACTAACCCCGCGTTATGTTGTGCCCCGTGCTCCCCTAAACCCAAAAATGGCTGCCCTCAACCTCTGAATCAGCCAATATTGAGACTGGAAGGGTAGTCACAGCAGCATGACACCAATCACTTCATGTAATTATAATAAAATAATTTAATTAAGACAATGAAACATCATCGAAAACAAATCACTTTTAGCCACTACTATACAGTGTGGTTAGTGCCACAATAGTGCTATTTAAGTCCATACTTACTGTAGAAAGATTCATACCACATAAACTAACATATTTTAAAGAGAAACTGTTCAAAATAAATTGAATATTTAACAATTTTATGGATGTCAATGTCAAAGAATTGAAAGTAAAGAGCAAAATGAAAGATTAAGATCTTTTCTACTGTTTTTTCATATTGATGGATTTGCACCACATTAAAAGCAGTTTTGAATTTGCACTGAATCCTTGGCTCAGTGCAGACAGACTCTACAACTTCTTTCTATGCGTGTATGAGATGAGAGCTTCTACCTGCTTTTGTTTTAAAATGCTCCTCTGCCGCAGAGGTCATGCTCTATTAACTGTAATACTTTGCAAAGCCCTTGAGTGAAATTCCTATGAAATGATGAAGGATATAATCATTTGCCATCACCTTAAAATCTTTCTTGTGCTATATATCCTGTGTGCTATCATTGCTTGATTTTTAAGTTGCTCAGAACTTTAGGCAATTGGCTCTTGTGATGCTTTTTGTAAAACTGCCTTTACTGAGCCACATATGAGTGATTCAGCAGAGGCAAAATTTTAACCAAGTCCAGACTCTGGTCAGGCAAGTCAGGCTTCTGTGTTAAATTGGAAGAAATTTAGTGAGAGGCATGTGAAATCAGGTGTAAAATCCTTTCAATGGTTTTGGAGAGAGAACCTGGACTACAAGCACAGTTTTAGCCCTGTGTTTTCAGTCGTGGATGGACACCAGCTCAATTTGGCCCACCAATCTTATGGAAGGAAGACTAATATCCAGCCGCATGGCAGGCTGTCCGGTTCTATTGCACTTGACTCTTCATTCTCACTTTCCTCCTATAACTGTGCCAGCAAAACACTATCTTTTTTCATCTTATTAAATTGCAACGTTATCTATTTGTAGTCTTCACTGCCTGGCCAAATAAATCATCTCTGTTTGGATTTAAATAGGCAAATGCTTAAGAGTCAATGATTGGATCATTATTGCTCTGAGTATTATATTTTTTAGCATGTTATACACTCACCTAAAGGATTATTAGGAACACCTGTTCAATTTCTCATTAATGCAATTAACTAATCAACCAATCACAGGGCTGGACTGGGGATCAAATTCGGCCCTGGCAAACCCAGCCCATCCGGCCCGTGAGATCCTCGTGAATGTTTTTGCTGGGGTTAGGGCCTTACATTGGAGTAAATAAATAAAACTAGGACAGGGACAAATAATGATGGATATTATTGAATTTATTACAAATGCAGATATCAAACTTGATATTGCACTTTTGTCACACAGAAATGCTAGGATGCAATAAAGTAAATTTACTGCTTTTAAATTCTGTTGTGTAAAGTTGTTCCAAACCGAAATGACATTGTCTCTTTTAACCGAGTTTAACTGTTGGCCAATTTTGGCCAAACCATGCTCCTCATTACCATGGGTATATGATTTCTAAAATAAATAAATAATAAACTATTGAATTTGTAATAAAAAAAATATTGTAAACACGTAGAAAATACAAAAACAGCCTCTATAAAAGTGATTTATATTGCGCAATATTTAATGTAGCCTATAATAATAGCAACATTTTTAATAAATACATTTGTGCCAATACACCATATTTCTTCACTGTTAGTAGCTGCAAGGTAAATTGTGGTTGTGCTAGGGTGATAAGTTTGTAGTGTGTATTGCCATTTTCCAATTTACCTCGTTGTGTATGTACATGCTCACGGCTGTTTTCAGCTGATTCACCAAAGAACCGTTATGTTACCATATCACACGATTGTATAAAACAAAATTCAGAGTCAAAGTGCCATTCATCACAGCAGCAGAAACGCAGAGCATGTTCGTCAGCGGCAGCGCTGTGCGGATATTCACCTTTTGCAGTTTCATGCGCCCAAATCAAAAACACAATAAAAAAACCCAGCGCCTAATATGGACACAGTCTATGAATATGGAAGAAGGAAGGTCTCTCTCGCTGTGGCCTGTCAATTCAGAAGACAAACCAATGGGCCGCTGTCCCTGCATGATGGGCCAGTCCGTGGCAAAAAAAACCTAAATAAATAAATAAATAAATAACCTTGTATCGGCCCCAAAGTGCGTCGGCCCACCGGGAAAATGCCCGGTATGCCAGATTACCAGTCCAGCCCTGACCAATCACATGGCAGTTGCTTCAATGCATTTAGGGGTGTGGTCCTGGTCAAGACAATCTCCTGAACTCCAAACTGAATGTCAGAATGGGAAAGAAAGGTGATTTAAGCAATTTTGAGCGTGGCATGGTTGTTGGTGCCAGACGGGCCGGTCTGAGTATTTCACAATCTGCTCGGTTACTGGGATTTTCACGCACAACCATTTCTAGGGTTTACAAAGAATGGTGTGAAAAGGGTAAAACATCCAGTATGCGGCAGTCCTGTGGGCAAAAATGCCTTGTTGATGCTAGAGGTCAGAGGAGAATGGGCCGACTGATTCAAGCTGATAGAAGAGCAACTTTGACTGAAATAACCACTCGTTACAACCGAGGTATGCAGCAAAGCATTTGTGAAGCCACAACACGCACAACCTTGAGGCGGATGGGTTACAACAGCAGAAGACCCCACCGGGTACCACTCATCTCCACTACAAATAGGAAAAAGAGGCTACAATTTGCACAAGCTCACCAAAATTGGACAGTTGAAGACTGGAAAAATGTTGCCTGGTCTGATGAGTCTCGATTTCTGTTGAGACATTCAGATGGTAGAGTCAGAATTTGGCGTAAACAGAATGAGAACATGGATCCATCATGCCTTGTTACCACTGTGCAGGCTGGTGGTGGTGGTGGTGTAAGGGTGTGGGGGATGTTTTCTTGGCACACTTTAGGCCCCTTAGTGCCAATTGGGCATCGTTTAAATGCCACGGCCTACCTGAGCATTGTTTCTGACCATGTCCATCCCTTTATGACCACCATGTACCCATCCTCTGATGGCTACTTCCAGCAGGAAAATGCACCATGTCACAAAGCTTGAATCCTTTCAAATTGGTTTCTTGAACATGACAATGAGTTCACTGTACTAAAATGGCCCCCACAGTCACCAGATCTCAACCCAATAGAGCATCTTTGGGATGTGGTGGAACGGGAGCTGCGTGCCCTGGATGTGCATCCCACAAATCTCCATCAACTGTAAGATGCTATCCTATCAATTTGGGCCAACATTTCTAGAGAATGCTTTCAGCACCTTGTTGAATCAATGCCACGTAGAATTAAGGCAGTTCTGAAGGCGAAAGGGGGTCAAACACAATATTAGTATGGTGTTCCTAATAATCCTTTAGGTGAGTGTATGTTTGTAACTTTTAATTTCTTAATCAACACTGCAGGAAGATCAGGAATCACTGTAGGAATCATGGCCATATTCCAGGATAACAATGCCTAGATTATTCACGCTCAAACTGTGAACGAATGGTTGGGAGGGAGCATGACGAATCATTTTCAAACATGAATTGGCACCTCTGAGTCCAGACCTTAAATGCACTGAAAGTCTTTGACTCTAGCATTGTCAATGCAAGAGCTTGACCATCACAACATTTATTTCCATCAAGAGGTGCATACATTTTTGGTCAAGATCTTTTATTGGCAATGCAAGAATCAAGCACTCTGTAAAGTCTGTAAAGTGAAATTGATCATTCATGCTCCCTCCCAACCATTCTTTCACAATTTGAGCCTGATGCATCTTGACGTTGTCATCCTGGAATATGGCTATGATGTGTCTTTCTACATGGTTGTTTAACCCTTAAATGCATGAATGTTTCGCCAATCATTATTACATGTTCGGGTCTTTAGCGACCTAGATCAATATCTAACACGGATGGATCTCTCCCTGTTGCGATATTACCTCTCCTGATATTAGGTTCAGTTTGAGCAGATCATCACTGCACTGTTTTGTTTTTGTTTTTTTGTGGGGGTAGTGTACATATCAAGGTGGCATCAATAATATTTTTTTTTCCAGTGGTTTATGCTAGACATTTAATGGGACCTCATAAAAGCATGCATGCCTCTCTTCAGAAAGTGACATTTGCAATAGGCGGAATAAGGTGAGAATGTGTGGGTCTCATTGCTGATAGAATGCCTGGAGACCTAATTAAAAATGCTAACAAATAGGATAAACAATATTCCATTTTCCATTTGAGATCTCAAAACTATTCCAATACAACAACAACAACAACAACAACAGAAAACCTTTCAGTCCACACAGGTTTTCAAAATTGTTTCCTCGGTTGGATGTTTGCGTTACTGTATTATTTGATCTCATTTAATCTGTCAGTATTTTATATGCACAAAAAAGTCCATCTTACATCTTTTGTCACATCAAAATGACCTTCCAGATAACACTATATTACAGATCAAAAATAGTGATAAAGACAAAATAGATGTCGCATTGTTGACCAGTGTTGATTGGCATGAAATTGACTGAAATGGCTGAAATTATAAAACACTCACTTCAGACTTGAAATAGTTAACCCTGGGTAATTCTAAACCCTGGGTAAACTGAATCCTGGGTTATTTTGCATCACGTTTCATACTAATAATTTATCTGGGGTTAACTGCCAATTACGGAGTGTCTATTCACACCAGGGGCAAATAGCGGGCCTTGTTAGCAAATGCTATTCGCACTAGCTCCGACTAACAATGCCTGGTTTAAACAAGATTTTTAAAAAATGCTTGTATTTTAACGTGCGCAATCAGTAAAGCGTAATGGTGCGTTCACACCAGACACGAATGAAGTGTTAAGCGCGAGTGATTTACATGTTAAGTCAATGCAAAGATGCAAATAGACATTCTGTGGCACAATTTGCGCGAATGAGGCAGCGCAAATAACACGATTCGCGCAAATTATGTTTCGGGTGTTTGACACGCATAACGCGTGATTCGCGCAAGTTAAAAAATCTGAACTTTGGTGGATATTCGCATTGCATTAACCTATCATGAGCTTGCTCTAGTAGTGATGTGATTACGAGTGGAGGCAGAAATCCAAACAACAATGGAGGACAAAATCATCTTTGCTGTATGTGGATACCAGGAGCCGTACGATACATCTTCGTATTATTATAGAGACAGGCATAATAAGGATCTTGCTTGGAAGTCAGGAGAATGACAATGGATACTGTATTTCATCTGTAAGTTGGTGCACAGCAATGTTTCTCCAAGGCTTTAGTGTAGCATAGATGCAGTAGACATAACATCTGATATTCAAAACATAATGTAAACCTGGGAATAAACAGAAAGCTTTATGATTTTGAATGAAAAATCCATGTCAGCCATTTTGCAACGAGACTGGAGCAAAAACAGAAGCCCCTCCCATGACGCGAATTTGTGTCTGTTTTGCTGAGCTTGCTCTTGTCCCTTTTGTCATCACATATCACATCGGAAAGGCATTTACTTTCAATAAAAATTAAGAAAATGTTCTAAAAGTGGAAAAAAAGTGCCTAACGAAATGTTTAATAATAATAAAAGCATTTATTGGGTAGGGTTAGGGGTCGATGTAGGGACGGCTTTTATAGTCCCATTAAGGCGGCATCATTTAATAATTTTAATAAATATAATAATTTACACTCTATATTATTATTGCATCCTGTTCATGTACAACAATACTGAGGTGCAAATATTATGTATATCAAAATAAAGTATAAATTGCATGTAATTACTATTTACACATATTGCAAAGAACTTCTACTTTTATATGGTGTAAATAGAATATATCACTATTTTCACTTAGTAAATAGCATCTACAGCTATTTGAACTTAGTGTAAATAGCCATTGCCTATAATCCTGGGTAGTCATAAAATGACGTTTCACATCCTAGGCTACATTCCTAAACCCTGGGTTAACGTTCTTATTTGGATATTTGCGGGGTCAGTGTCATTGATTGGATGAACGGACCTATTTACATAAAAGCTCTAGCATGGAGCATACTCGTTATTTGCCGACTGTACTGCCGAGTTTACTGAATGGATGCTTCGGACTGTAAAGGTAAGAATGAAACGTCTTCTTCACTCAATTTGTCGCGTTTTCTGTCAGCATTTTACATTTTTACACTGTTTAAAATATAATATAAATGGGCTTGACATTAACACTTATTTGTACACATTTATTGTAGTCTTCTCAAATGGCATCAGTTATAATCGCGTTGCGCATTATAACCAATCACACGTGATTCTGTTGAGCTTATGAATGCCATGTCTAATAATCAGAAGCATTCAGATTAGTTATCACCAAAACGCCAGAGTTTTGTTCAGAGCGCGTTTGTTCAAAACTCTCATTGTACAACAATCAAAAGCACATATGAGTACATTGGAGATGCATTCATCATACAGTGATTGACTGTTTTTGTTCTATTTCAGCAGCGAAAATAGTTTCAAACAAAGATCCCAGCAGGACCATAGCATTTGAAGAGAACGACTTAAAGTCATAAAACCAACTGTTAAAGGTCCCGTTCTTCGTGTTTTTTGAAGCTTTGATTGTGTTTACAGTGTGCAATATAACATGTGTTCATGTTTCGCATGTAAAAAAATACAGTATTTTTCACACAATTTACTTATCTGTACACCGCTGTTTTCATTCTCCTAAAAACGGGCTGACGAGTGCCTTGTTCTATGAAGTAACGAGTTCTGATTGTGCCAGCGGTTCCTGTGGGGTGATTCGACAGCAGCTTAGCGCACATGGCACGGTTCCTGTGTTGTGATTCGACAGCAGCTTAGCGCAAGTTGTACGGAAAGGTCACGCCTCTTAACGGGAGATGTATGCGGCTATGCGCTCAATGATCTCTACAGCGTCCCTGGGAAAGCCAAACAAAGGTGATTTGACTCCGGGATGAAAATAACAGCGTCTCGACGACATGGCGACAAACGCACTCAAACGCAACACTTCCTTTTCTCCATGCGTCCTCTTCTCCACGTGGTACAGCAACAAGACCACGCCCCCTTTTTTCGCGTATTCTTGTGGGCGGAGGTTAGTCTGTTCTACTGTTCTACTGACGTCATTTATGAAGGAAGTACCAGGATGTAGTCCAAGCCGGCCGTTCGCTGTAGGCTTTGAAAGGGAACTTCTGTTAAATAAAATATCTCGCTTGGCATTGAACTTTGAGCTTTATAATTTTACAGGTATTATTTATGCTCTAACAGCAACATTACACACTAACTAAAGTTTGAACAATGGGATCACGAAGAACGGGACCTTTAAGTGTTCATCTAGGTGTCAGGTATGATGCACACATTTTATATTTTTGTATATTTAATCAAATAAACTGTCAAATCACATGAAAATATGGATATGTATTTCACTAGGCTACTGTATGGGCTCATACACAAAATATGCTTTATATATTTCATAGCTGATAGACCACTGAAGGCAAGGCAAGTTTATTTAGATAACACATATCATACACTATGGTAATTCAAAGTACTTTACATAGAAATATTCACAAAATAAAAGTCAGGAAAATTAAAACAGTTATAAAAGGAATTAAAAGAGATATAAAGATGATACAGTTATAAAAAAGGAATTAAAAGAGTAAAAAGATGATACATAGATAGACTTCTCATCTGGTAAAACATTTCAGCTTATATTTAATTAATTTCCCCACTTGCTGATGAATATTGTTTGAGAATAAATTATATTTACACCAAAAAATTTTTTTTTTTTTTTTGACTGGTGAGCAAAAGGTTAATGTCAAGCCCTGAATATAATATAATATAATAAAAATGAAAAAAAAATGAAAAAAGTTTTCTGTGATGGGTAGGTTTAGGGTTAGGTTAGGGTTATCATATAGGCTACAGTTTGTACAGTATAAACATCATTATGTCTATGGAAAGTCTCCATAAAACATGACAACTCAACGTGTGTGTGTGTGTGTGTGTTCATGTTTTTCTGTCCCGGTGGGGACTTGAATGCACACCGACTTGAATGGGCATTCGTTGGGGTTTCACTGTCCCAATTAGTGCAGTCTTTGTAGATCCAGCAGAAGTAGCCTACACTGGTTACAAGTGTTACAAACCTCCTCATCGATTCCTAGATTTCTTTAAAACATGTAGATGATTGTGTGGAAGTTGGAAATCACATTAAACAAAAGAGAACATGCTGATTCAGATCTGCCGTTTGAAATCAAATTATAAACCACGTATCTCATTCCTAACTGGTTAAACAGGGTGTCACAACTCACCTTGTGTTACAACACTCCCTGGTGTCCCCTAATGAACAACATGCACCGTAATTAATCTGCTTGGGGAACTGCTTGTAATGACATGTTATGTGATTACAGGAGCCTAATTACTACCGGACAGTAACATGTACCATGAACGCTGCTGTCTAAAGAGTAACCAGAACTCAGACAGCAGCGCATCAGAAAGTTATCAATGTGATCAATCAGCTTGATCAATTGCGCTTGCACGCTGGTCTGTACTATCGGTAAGGCGTCTCCATGTGTCAGTCTAGGGTGGGCGGGACCCGCGTCTGCTGCGGCGCTCTGGAGAGGCAGAGACTCAGGCAAGGGCTGAAGTGTCACTTTCTCAGCATTTTCAGTGCGGGCAGCATCTTCTCCCAGCCCCGGGTACAGTAACTGCTGCACGCAACATATCCTCCGCATCGGGACAGGAGATTCGGGTTTGCGCCATCCATGCGACTGAGAGCGCACCATCCACCTGGATAAGCAGCATCAGCATCAGTGCAGGGAGAACACGGACGCAAGCATCGCCATAAGAATATGATGCTCCAACAGCACTTGCTTTTCGTGCTCTACAGCTTCTGTGGGATTGTCATTAAAGGTAAGAACCCTGGGACGCGTGGCCACAGTGTGATGCCCTCTGGGTGTGGTGGGAGTTGGCAGGAAGAACAGATATGCCAGTGTGATTTAAGCACACGTTATCACAAGACCCGTGCTCAATTGCACCAGGGACAATATTTCAGAAGTAGCCCGTGCGTTTGGACAAGTCAAATAGAGTACGTGTGTTTTGTGGCATGATGATGACAGTGCAGATTTGAGTTAAGTGCACATTCTTTTACATGCGCGGTCAGGAGCGTGGGAAGTAGTTTGTAGTTATTTCAATGATGTTTAAATAAGCAACTTTAGCTACAGACTGATTCGGTGGGCATGTGCCCGCGCTTCAAATTGATTAATATGGTTTGCTTACGCACTATAACAATTTATTACTCACTGATCAGTGTGTGATTTGATGCGTCTTATGGTTTGTGTGTATCACATTTTGAACTTTGCCAACACTGATTCAATAACGACCTTCTTGCTCTAAATTGATTCACGTGTTTCATTCTGATATCTGCAATGTAATCGCAGTTACGCGTAGGGTTGCTCGGTGTCCAGGGTGTGATTTGATCGTGCAAAACAAGTTGAACTTGACTCGTTACGGGTGGTGGATGCTTAATGCAAGCCATACAGTGTTTGTTTTTTGTTTTTTACTATTACCAGCACTGGTTTAAGTCGGAAATACGCGCGTTCAAAGCGCACCGCACTCTGGCATTTGCAAGATTCTACATCTTGGGGTCGTCGTAGCATAAGATTTTCTTTCCGAGACGCACACTGTGCAAGTACACACTGGAGATGGCTTGTGCATTTATTTACAGTAGCGACAACAGTTGTTAAATAGCAAGACTATACATATAGTGTGTATACATTTATATTTATAATAGCTACCAGGAATATTTCAGAACGGACAGATGTACATGGAGCTCCCGCGGCCAGAATGCAGCGAACCGGTGCGCACTGCTGTCCCACTTTGAATCTCTCTGAATCCCGCAGGCGGATCGCGGATCGCGCGCCGCCGCGCCCCACTGGTCACACAATCTCGCAGTACTCTTGTCAACACTTACACACCTTCATAATTTCCTTTTCTATAAGTTTCGCACTTCGCAAAAGGATGTATGCGTGAATAATGGAAATAATAATAATTCACTATGGCCTACATACTGCCACTGCAAGAACATGACTCACAGTTGCTGGACTTTTATTGACTCAGAATATATGTCTGCCTAGAGAGTCAATATTAGGCGATGTTACACTATTAATATCGATTATTAATAAGGTAGATGTCTCAGTATTGTGTAATGTACACCATTTGGGGAGTGGTATAATACATTTTGTTTTACATTTTGCTATAATTTTGCTACATTTTGATATAATACTTTTATATTTGTCTTCTACAAATTAGCCATTTGTAATCTACTGCTTAACCCTAAAGTAGTGTCAAGTACATAAAGTGCTGATGTAACAGTGGGGTGAGTTGAATTGAAAACATGAACATACACATTTTTTTTTTGGTGTTAATTAATTTATTGTGGTAATCAGATTTATTTGTTGAAAATAAAAATGATGACATCCCCCATCACCACCCAGCCCTACTTCATTGCAATTATATTAAATTTATATAAAATTAGAAAAAGATAAAAATATATAAAACTTTAAAATCAAGGGTGTGTTAGCTATATTATATATACTCAGTCATAAATTGTAAACACATGCTTAGATTATGAAGTATATTCATGACATCTGTGTATATGTAAACACATGGTGAACAAGAAAAACAAGTCGAAATATATATATTTTTTACTTAAAGTAATGTTAAATCCCAAAGAGACGCAACATGTGAAGCACAACAGTAGTTAAAAATCTATCCTTCATCATTTTAATCATAAAAGTTCTGGCAAATGGATGCTGCATTCAGACAGGATAACGCTAATCATTTGTAACCAGATCAGACCAAAACCACACAACAAGAAGTAACTTTTGAAGGAGAGATTTACCAGTGTGCGTCTGTACTCTTAAAAGCCCTCACAATCTCTGTTCGGTGATGAATTGTCGATATGTAAATGTTGGTATATGTTAGGTTTGGCAATGTCTGTGCTGACTATAGATCTGTATAATTATTCCTGGAAATTGGTGTGGATCAAAACCAATGATCGACTTTTTTTCTTGATATTGTTTCTCGGGTGTTTTTGAATTCTCTGCTCTTTGCGTGGTAAAAGTACTCCATGTTCCTGGATCAACATCTTTGTTGATTCTGGAACAACATTCCAATCAACCAATCAGATTTGAAGGACAAGTTTACAGTTTTAAGTTTAGGCTTACAACCAAGGTTAGGTGCTTCTACATCAGTGTTATTCACCTTTTATTTCCCTAGAATTTTAGGGATAACTTATGGGTAGGGTTAGGGATACAACAGGATCAAAATATGTTGATCCAGGAACATGTCTTACTTGGCAAAATCACTTGACCACTGTGGTGTTCCCTCGCTGATGGTCATACATCTGTCAGCACTATAGTGCACTATATAGGAGATAGGAAACGATTCAGGCAGCGTAAATATGCTTTCCATTGGGGTGAATGAAGTCTGGTTTCACATTAGAGTCATGCAAACTGCCACAGCGCACACACAGTCTGCTCCAGTCCAGAGACACGATAGCACAGAGCTGATCATATAAGCGAGTCGGCCCATTACACAAAACACATCGGACCCATTTGAATTCTGCACAGAATGCTTTTAAAGCAATATGGAGATTACAAGGAGAAACGGTTAGAGATTTGGAGGAAACTGCTGCTTTACCGAGCTCAACAGCTTTGGCAGAGCTGCGAGATAAACAAAACACTATTGGCTATTTTTAAAAAAGGGTAGGGGCTGATCGATATATGTATTGCATTGGCTTCCTGTTTCAGTGAAAATTAACTCAACACATTGAATAATGCTGCACATTTCAAGGCACTTCAGTGCACCTTTAAGTAGCTCTTTATTGCTTATGTTGGTTATATAAAGTTGATTTACTGCTTGCTTGACTTGTGGAGTTAGAGACAGTACCAAAACCTTTCCAGTTTAATGTGTGTCACATTCCAAATGGTAACTCTGAAAAGTATTTTAATAATTTATATTCTAAGAATCCCTGCCATAAGCTGTCAGTTTTTTGTTCAGCAGCTTGATTCTTATCCCTTCTTGAAATGTGAACCAATGTGCTGTAGCTCAGTCTCACAGAGTCTGAGTGCATTCAGTGAAGAACAGACAGTGCTTAGATGAATATTTTTGCATGGAGTTACTCACTCAGCTGATTTATCAATTTTATGGAATGATTTCCTTATATAGACTTGATAAGAAGTGATAGATAAACTGTGGCTGAAGGGTCACATTCATGCAGGGATGTTCAAGACAGAGTTCTCAGATGAGTTACATAGAACATAAAACAATGAGAAAAGACGGAATCCTAGAAAATACAAAGAATGTATCCTAGATATGCAATAGTATCAGCCCAGATCCGGCCCACATCTGGTAGCACTGAATCCACATGTACCAGATGTGGACCGGATCTGGGCTGACACTAGGTTGCTGTCTGAGCTTGATCTCCAAAGTGAAATTCAGAAAAGACTGAACTTTAGATGCCACAGTTTTTGAATGGCCGAATCACAATATGCATCTTATTTTGCTATATATATATAATAATCTGGTATTTCAGCTGTATTAATGACAAAGCTGCTCAAACTATTTGCAGTGTCAGCTTATTATTATGATAAATTAATTATTCATTTTGCCATTCTTATGGAAGCTCATTTCCACCACAAAAACATACTTTTGTATATCATAATTATGGCATAAAATATCATAATTATGAAAAGTCGAAATTATGAGATATAACCTTATATTTTTGACATACTAAATCTAAATTATGACATACTAAGTCATAATTATGAGAACATTGAAATGATCATTGATTGATTGATTGATTGATTGATTGATCTATCAGAAATGGGCTTCTATGTATTCCAGAAGTTTCTATGTATTCAAGGATTACTGGAAGTGAATTTAAAACAAGCTAATTTTTTAAATCCCTAATTGGAAATTGGATTAACTAGAGAAATGTTTATTCATTATAGACATTTGCATGACTTTTAAATGAATATTTTGTGTATCTTATCAACTTTCAATAGTTCTCTAAAACCATGCAAACCCTGGTTCTTACATAAAAATGACAGTTGTTTCCGAGGGAATCATGAAAATACTAGTGATGCAAGTTTGTAAAAGCTTTTTTTTTTTTTCATTTTAAGCCACGTTGTGGCCCTCTTTGTTGAGCACCACTCCCATAAAGGGATGGATTTAACAGCATTATGGGAATTATTCATCTGAGTGGTTCATCTTTTCTAATGCTAGATGAGAAGAGAGGGGTCAAGAAGTCATTGAGAGTTAGGGGTCAGAATCAATCCTGCATCTCCCACATGAGCACCATGACTTAATGGACTTAATGATTCCCTTACCTCTACACCACAGGTCCGAAATGTCATCGCTTTCTTTAAAACTCACCATGTTCTCAACCCCCTTTCTTGCTCTTATATTTCACCCGTAGCGTTAAAGCGCACTTGATATTTGTAGTCCCTTTCACTTCTACACGAATCTCGCACATCACAGATCAAAACACAGCTGCATGGTGTCTTAATAGCTATATAAAACTCAAGGTCTCCAATTACATCTGTGACCAGACATTTAGGTCAGGGATTCACAGCACCTCATTGTTCCTCTACAGTCACATTCCCATTAGAGCAGGTTCTTTCCCACCTTAGTTAACAATTCACAAAAAAAAGACATTTGTAGAAGGCTTTCTGAGAATGTGCCATACAAATTGGGCCTAAGGGACTAAAAAGCCCCCGAAACATCTTGCGGCTCAGTTGCCCCAGGGCCCAGCTAAACGTGCAGATAGATCCTGTGTCAGCTGAGCGTTTAAGGTAGAGTGTCGGTAGCTGAAGTGCAGCATTAGCGCATCACAGCATTTTGACGTGAGGTGTGACGGGAGAATGCTTTATGCTCTCTCTTAAAGATGCTCTCTCCTCGCCATGGAGGGTTAGCTTATCCTAGCAGAATGGACTCTAAGCCGCTGAGTGCCGGCCATGGAGCTACGCTGTGTACCGCCGCATATCAGTAATCCAGTAAAGGAAAGCAAGCTGTGTGCAGAGAGAAGCCAAGCCTCTATGCTTTGTGCTGGCTGACAGATCTACATCTGTACAGATGAGTCACAGAAGCACTACGAGGGGGAAAGAAAGTATGATATGAAAGAGACATTGAATAACAGGAGAGGGGGCATGGATGACAACCAGCGTTTTATTGTCTTAAAAAGGAAGAGTATTTCGTCTTTATTGCTGTATTTTTAGAAGCACCATCATCTCCTGTTGAAGCCTGTTTCGCGCATTAACAATATTCGTTAATGTGGTTTAAAAAATAGGGGATACGAGTGGGATAAGATGTGCCGCTCGGTGACTTTTTTTGTTCACGTATACACTCATTAAAGTCTAAAAATATATAACAGATATGTTGGTGCATTGCCAATTTATAAAACCATGCAAATCATTTTTGGTTAAAGATCAGCCATGAATGATTAACTGAACATTTTCCCCAAAATAGTAGCTGTGGGGTAAAGTTTATGTTTTGTCATTTTTATTCATTTAAAAAATATATGTATATTTCTATTTAGCTTTCATTTATTTTCATAAATTTATTATAGTATTTTTGTCGCCACTAGGGGTCGCTAACCTCTTTAAAACAATAACAAAGGCATTGATTGATGACCCTGTGAACGAGCGTGGAATCATGGAAATTAGTCTTCATATCAATGTATCTAATAATGTTATGGGGAAATAATGTTTCTGGATGAGTGAATGCATTTATGTTTTTTAACATGACTGTGCTATGAAGCAGGGCGCGATTACTAATAAGAGACAGAAATCAGCGTCACATGCGAGTCATATAAAGAAATAATAGATATAAAGAAATGCGGACATTTCATTCTACCGAACTACCCGCAAGTGCTGAATTACTACTCATACAGGTCAGTTTATTTGACGAATTAAAATTGTGAGGAAAAGCAACGCTGTTACACTATCTAAACTACATTTGAGTGTGTTGAAAGTTATAATATTATTCTGCGTGTTAGTTTGTTGGCTGTATTAGCAGTGAGCTACATCAACATTAGAACATTATCCTGATGAAAATCTAATATTTCATTGTGTTGAGCTACATAACATTGATTCGTACATTTGGTCACCTGTCTAATAAAGCACATGCCGAACGGCATCTCTGTCAAGTCGAAGTTTGTTGCAAAGCTCTCGCCATCTCGAAAACACCACATCGATACTGGTCCTCTTTTTATTTCTCATTTTGTTCCAAAAGCCTGCTTGCCATGGTCCATAATGTTTGAACGAAGCTACAACAGTGTGCCTCTAGACATTACGCAGTTGTCCACGTCTGTTGCCATGGTTTCTATGGGAGTAAAAGCAGAAACCGAGGGTAACGCGGATATGATGGCATCGTCAGTCGACTCCCTCACACGTCCCGGTTCCTTGGTTAAAAACACAATTTTCTCATGATTTACAAATAGTTGGAAACATTTGGGATATTGTAAGTACTCAACTGAACAAAATATATAACATTGGCCTAGTGGTATTTGGATATTTTACTGCAAACATCTTACATATTGCACCTTTAAGTTTTACTTAAATTAACTTTAAGTCAACTTAAATTATTTCAGCTAGTTGCAAAGGCATTTATTTATGTATTATTTATTTTTTAAATAGGTTTAGTTTTAGTTAACAATGACAGCACTGGCAAGACGCTTTGGGGTAAGTTGTGTCAGTTTCTCAAATAATAATATTGAATGGTTTCAGAAGGCTTTTATGATATTTTTATACTTATGAATTGTGTTTCAATAATTCAAAGACGTATTCCCATTTTATTTTGTGCACAAGAACCAGAATGTTAGGCCGCTTTTATTAACTGCGGATTAAACCTGTAACTCCCTGCAAGAAAGAAATTATGTTTTTAGTAAAATGATTAGACTGAGATTGGCTGTTGCCCAGAGGACCGTCACGTAGGCTGTTGTAAAGCCTTCAGGGCAGGTGAATTACTTCATTACGTTTATGTAATTGCACATGTCCGGATACAAATGTGTTGGATGCAGATTCCGTGCAAGTTCATGCTTATTGGCTCATTGTTACTGATTAATCTAGATTGTAGAGTCATTCGGTATGTCTAGTCCTAACTGCGACCATTATATCGCGACATGACAGATGTCGTAATGGCATGTTTGCTCCTGTAGGCTGTAATGAGGTTGATCTGAGCAGATTCAGATGTAAGTGCAATTAAAGTACTCCGCCTATGAAAGACTTCTGTAATGAAAGGACAGATATTTTTCGCTTGAGAAGACCATAATAACTCTACTGATAAATGGTGCTGTGACAAGCACAATTAATAAGATCACCTACCTTTGGGCAAACAGACATGATAATTAGCTTCTGTTGGCGACCAATTGGCCACAGAACAGACAGAAGCAGAGATAAAGATTAGATTTGAATTTTGGACATTTAATATTACTTCTATTCTCTATTCTTTATTTATAAGTGGAGATAAAGGAAACGTTTCTGAAAGAGGCTCAATATTGCTCACTAGAAATGCGTCTAAACCTTTCAGACTCCTTTTATTTACTCTACTATTTGATTTATTAAGTATCATCTCATATGTAGCAACTGGTTAACTAATAGGAGATGTTTCTTAAAAGGAAAGTAACATAAAAGCAGCTGCTGCTAAAATAATCACAGCGTGAAAACAGGATGTGTACAAAATGCAGATGACTTAATTAGCTGTTTACCGAAAGCTTCACACACTAAAATTACCTGATTGTCACCCCTGCATTTCTTTTAGTACCACAACAAAATGATCAGCAAACTCTTTTGTCTTCTCATTGACACTGCCAGTTTCCTTTTGTATCCAAAAGAATCTTTGCTTCAAAACCTTATTACTAATTAATTCATAGATGTTTTTGTGAATATACTATATCCCAGTCAGGAGTGTAAAAATTTGATGTTCAGAACCCCCACCACTGAAGGAGAAATCTGGTGAAAAAGTTAGCCAGGGTTGGGAAAATCCAAAAATCTCTTTAAGTTGAAAGTTAACTGGCTCGTATATCTTAAAGGTCAGTTACTTCATGTTGAAATTGTGTTGTATAATTACTGTAGGGGTTCTATGGAAGCTCGTTCCATTTTAGAGTAAATTAAAGGTTTAAAATAAGAAATAAAGCCACACAGCAAGATATGCTCCCACTTTATATTAGGTGTCTACCAGAGCCATAAAAAAAGAGAGTTGCGACACGATTTGATCTCGCAGCCATGTGGACACGTGGTTCATGGAGCTCTCAATAAGTTCCAAACAACTCTGTGCTGTCAATCTGTTTGAATAGGATTAGGCAGGATAGGCAGAAGTTTCACTATATTTGCAGCAATTTCTGGTAAATATTAACACAATATGTGCATCGACTTCGACTAGGCTTTACAGTAGCATTTTATTCTGGGGAGAGAAACAAAGTTAATGTTTTTCTTGAGTGATCTGGTTATTTTATTTGGGTCATGTGAGGGCATGATTTTACAGCATTGAGTATTATAGCCAATCAGGGGCATTTCTGTTGAAAATAATGACCAATCATATGTTTAATTTACTGGGAATGAGAATCCTCTCAGTATCAATCAAAACAAGTTTTATACAGTCTCAAAACGCAAGTTTACGTTTTACACAAATCTTCTCATTATCTACAAATCCTCTCATCATAACAAACAAAGCACAGATACGATTTAAATAAAGATTTATTGTGAAGTTCAGTCAGATGTTTTTGTTTTTCATTAGACTTTGTGATGTTCCCTACAATAAGCCTATATATTTAACACTTCAGTACAAAAAAAGTAACAAAAATAGATATTTTAATGTTATAATAGTGATTTGATAATCTATTAAAATGTATTCAAAAGAAGAGAAAAAAATGGCTATAACAATAAGTGTTCCTCTTCCGCCATCTACTGGTTATAGTGGCAATTTCTTTTATCATTTTAATGTTGTTAAAGGTGGGAGAAGTGGTATTTCAAAAATGATTTAGAAAAGTGTCTTGAGCCGAGTATACCAAAACAAACGTACAGCCAATCAACAGTAAGGGGCGTGTCTACTAATTTACGGGGAGAAGAGAGCGCTCAGTGCACGTCATCATTCAAAAGACACGACACAGCACGGACAGAAAGAGAGATATGGCAGATAAAAAACATATGTGGAAAATGTCTGTGCAACAAAAGAAGGCTTACGATCAGACAAGAAGTATCAGCTTTCCAGCACTGGAGAGAACTCAAGGAGCAAAGGCCGAAGTTGCTTTATTTCTTCTCGATAGGCGAGTAACATTGATTTTGTTTTGTTTCACAATCACAGAACTAATATATGCTGGCTTTTGCTTGAATATGCTCATGTGTCATGTTTGCATGCTTGCCCATTTGCGATCGTA
The DNA here is from genome assembly GCA_023566225.1 of Romanogobio albipinnatus. Lineage (NCBI taxonomy): Eukaryota > Metazoa > Chordata > Actinopteri > Cypriniformes > Gobionidae > Romanogobio > Romanogobio albipinnatus. The sequence goes on from CM042247.1 coordinate 22,780,302, forward strand.
TTCTCGTTCACTTCAGCGATGACTATAACCCATTCATTTCCACACCGTACAAGCCTGGAGCGTCTAAACCTCGTTACTGTCTGTTTCAAGCGTCAGCTCCCAAAGTGTGTTCGAAAAGTAAGATAATATACTCCTAATATATGTTTGCTTTTACTTATTGATGACATCATACCCTCGGCCGGCTGGCACAGCAGATTCCGCCATAGTCGTTGCCTGGGTTAAGTATGTGTGGGGCGGAGTTATCAAAATAGGGGCGTGTTTGTTTTGGTGATTTGAAATCAACATTGGTTACCAGAAAGCACTTACCCCACCTTTAACGTCCTAATGTTTTATGATTACATTTTATGATACTCACATAAGCATACACAAAAGGTGAATATAAATGAATGATGCTAGCATATACAGAATTTAACCCAAAAAAGAAGTTTTAAATAGTGCTTAAAAAAAAAACCAATTAAATTAAACTCTTTATATCCAGGCGCTAGATACGTTATTCCTTGAATGGGCTGAATTCATTGAAACACATTCGACAGAAAGGTCTCAGAGAGACTAAAGACTGTTGACAGATTGCATCTGAACACTCATCTTACAACTTACACCTCATCTTTCACAATACAACATGAACACAATTGACATGAACACAATACACAGTACATTGTTGCATGGTAGTTAAGGTAGGACACTGTGACCAAGATATAATATGAAATCAAAAATCTTTCAGTTGAAAACAATGCGGAAAACAATGTACAGTTGCGTCTGCACGACCGCTGTACCCAAGCAGTCGCACTTTGGGGTTGTTTAGTATCTTTTGAACCTTATATTTGGCTTAGAACGAAGAAGAGTCTTCATCTCATCTGTTGTCTGACCTTTAAACAGAGTCCGTCACCCACTCTACTCTTAGAAGAATGTCCTCACACAGCCTGCGGATGAGAACCACACAATGAATCTCATTTACTCTGCAACACCGAGCTGCTCTGCTTTTTCTTTCTGTGGCCTCGCCATGAATTGAAGAAATAGTTTTTACCCATCTAAGCTATACATCAGTGATTCACTTGTTATTGTGCAGAAAAGTGAAACTAATAATATGAAATAGGCATGCAAGAAACTATGTTGATGACTTTTTCCTGTAATGAAGTAATGCTAGGCACCATATCTTAATTTTTCATTCATTTTATTGCCACAAAGAATTCCACTGTCCAACAAAGAACATAGTTATGATCAAAACGATTTCCCTCCCTTTTCCTGCCATTCTACATTTGATTGACCGGCATGTGCAAACACTCTAACAGCGACATTTAATTACTATTTATCTTAGTTTTTACTACTGCAAAGTCGTGTCACTGACAACAAAAGGGCTGTCCATACCAGGGACATTATTGTTCTGTTTATTCTAAGTCTAAGTCTGCCGCTTTAAATGCTCGAGCTTGTTACAGCAGAATGGATTCTAATTGGGTGTCAATGTTTTTATCGTTCAATCACTTCTGAAAGTGATTCCAACTATATCATTTCCCTATGCCGTGTGTGTGAAAGACAATACAACACTTAGTTTTTCAGATAGTCAACCTCAAAATGAGAGCAAAACATTGTGTCTGTCAGTCACTTAGAGAGCCGATTCAAATACTTGTAGTGAGAGACTATAAAGAGATAGTATCTATTTCGTCAAAACAGCAATCAAAGGAAAGATACACGATGAGAGTAATCAAAAGAGTGTGGCACTACATCTCAATGATGCCGGTGAGGCAACATAATGGTGACAGATGGAGATAACAGCAACTCAAATTGAAAGCGTAATCAAAGATTAAACAGGCAAAGGCGAGGGCTATTTAATAAGTGGGTATTGCTGCGATACAGGCGTGGAGATGCGCAATAATTGATTTCTGTCCTTAATTCATTTGAGGAGACAATTTAATCTAATCAGTGAAGGAGGGGGCCTATGGCAGTACAGCTGCTTGGTGGATATAAAAGACTTCATAACAGAGAAACAATGCAAGAGCTATCAGAAATGAAAAGATAGTGTTTAAAGATGATTTTATGTTCAAATATCTCTTATGAAACTTTAATAAGTAGTGTGAAGTACTATACATAAGCCATTTGTAGGTTGAAACATTGTGGCATGGTGTTTTCAAAACATTAAAATGTTTCTTTCTAGAATCTACCAAGTCCAGCACGGCAACAGGGACTCTACCAATGGTGTGAGTTTTTGGGCGAGGCTATGTATTTATTAGACCAATAGCAGGAAGGGAGGAGTGTTCAGGAAACCTGTTTGAGAAAAACCGTGTTGCAGTTCTGTTTGGCACAGCAATGATCAAAGAGAGAAATGTCAATATCAGCATAAAAACGTCATTTGACCGCCACACCATACATCATTCAGAGCCTTATCATCCATCCTCTGCTTCACTTGTAAGTGACACGTTACACTTGTGTACCCAACTTTCTACAAAGTGAGACAGGGAAAAGTGCAAACTTGAGTTGATGCATGTTTATGTCCTGATATTGATTTGATCTTTAAAAAGGTTCCCACGGGTAAGCAAGGCGGGGGAAGCAAGGCTGAATACGGACAGATTTGCAACTGAAGGTGTTGTGGAGGTTTGGCGGGGGAAGTGAGGAGAGATGCTGAGGTTGTGTGTGGGGGGGACAGGATAAAAGCGCATCGACTCCATGACCTCGCAAAGGAGGATCAACGCTTGGAACGAGAACTGCATACCGATAGCAAGGTGGGTGAAGGCCTGAGTGATTGAGACTGAAGATTTGTTAATGAAATGACCATAAAGCAATAAAAATTTTTACGGCAAGAGCTGGCAATGGGTTGTGGGAGGGCTGGCGATGAGGGCAAAAACAGAAGGGAAAAATAGAGTGATGAAAGTTGCATTTTGCAACGGTATGGCAATGGCAATACAATGTGGCATACATTCATTTGACACAGTTACTTTATTTTCCAGCCAATATAATATATATATATATATATATATATACATATATTTATATAAAATGGCATTTTATCTTACAAATTCTTTTGATTGCTCACACCGTTGTAGGCGGTACGTTATTTTCAAACGGATTCAGGATTACCCTTTTATTGCCTTTCACGGACATTTCGTTTCTGAACTGCCATGCTACGTACAACAAGCAAGGTTGTAAAACATTTCCAGATTCACGTTCATCTATTTATGATAAAATTAAATGGTTTTAGTGCCACTCACTGGACATTTCGCACCACATCAGAAAGAAACATATACAATGTAACTATGACAATATTTAAGTGACCAATTACAACAGGAAGGTGAATGGAGTCGCATGGTGTGTGTGAATGGACCAACCCGATCTCACTGCAGTTTGTACGTGTTTGGCTAATTACGAATTTGTACAATTTTTCAAAAAGCGTCATCAGGAAGGACCACCCCGCCCCTAAACCTATCCATCACTGGGGTCTAGACAAATCATACGAAAACATATGAGTGAAGTCATGTGAATTAGCCACCTCGTAAAATACATACAAATTGCTGTGAGATAGCATTGAATGGACTGTGGGCAGTCCACATAGTAGGGGGAAAGAGTCAGGGTAAATCTGAAATCAGGGAAAGGAGGTGTGAATCAGAAACAAGGGTTCGATTGGGACAACCAAATGAAAAGTAATTTGTTAAGAAGACGTCTGCAGCATTTTCAGTGACAGATGGGCAGATAATCCTAAAAATAGCAGTTTATTTAGAGATGGGCAAAATCAAGAACAGCAAAAGCTCTGAGACTAGAAGTTGCTTATGAAGTTTCTACTTGCTGTTGCTTCAAACTTTCTCCCACTCATCACCTTAACTCACACGTTTGTTTAATTTGGTCTTTAGTCATCTTTAAGGTATATGTTTATACAAAATTCTGACATATTCTCTGTAACATCACTGCATTAACAATAGATGTTTAATTATAGAGTATATTTCATCTGTACTTTAACTCATTACTCACTGTGACCTTGATGTAAAGCTTTATAGACAGAATGTGGGTAGAACATATATATATATATATGTTCTGAAGATACTGTAACACACACACACTTGACATTTTAGACAACGCTGCATTTGTACCACATATCACACGACATAACTGAAGTCACAAATGTTATTAATTTATAATGATTAGCCTTCTAAGCTAACATTCTGTCATGCATTCCCTACAGTTACCATGACAATCAGCTAACCTAATCTAGTCAAGTTATGGTAACTTCAACACCCATAATGCCACAGCCCCTTTTCTCTGTTTTCTCTAGTCATGTAGCACTGATTCCAAATGTATATTTCATAGACCCAAGCTTTATTAAAAGCTCATCTTGCCAGCAGACTTCCCCCTTTAAGTACATCCTATATGTAATTGCATGATTACTTTTAAATACATTTTTACAGTTACAGTTTATTGCTGAATGCACTGACAAGTTATGGTAAACAAAATATACTTTCATGTAATTTCTATTGAAACTTGTATGTCATGTATTTAAATATATATTTGTACACGTGTAGTGGTGAAGTTGCAATTTAGGACATTTACAATATATTAACTTTAAATGTAATATTGAATAACACACTACAGTTAAAATTATAATCAAGTACTTTATATGTGCTTTAGTATGTTAGTCAAAACATAAAAATAAGTGGAGCAGAAGTACCGTGGGTGACAATATAGAATAATGGTCCATCATTAATAAGTAACTATGCAGGAAGTAGGCTAATGCAGGACTAATGAGAAGTACTACAATAACACTTCAGCTACTACTATTAAATAATATGGAAACAAGCTGAACTAATCAGTAAGTAATATCAAATTTAGGAATAAGGTCCCATCCACACGAAGCCAGAGCTTTCTCTATCCAATCTTTTTTCCCCTCATTTCAAGAAATATCCGCTTACACACGAGAGCGCTGAAACTGACTCAAATCTATATAGTATACATGCCAGGCCAGTATGTGGCGCTGTAATTCTGCCACAGAAACACACTAAAAAGAGAAGAAGAGTTGTGGCTAGAAGGGGTACAGCAATGGTAGTAGGCGAAATCTCACAATAAAATAACAATAAATACATTTGCTACTTACCAGATGTGTTTTATTTATGCATACACCTACTCCAACCCTAAACCTACCCTTACAATAATGAAAATACAGGAATTAAATGACGCAATATTGATGTGCGCATGCCCAGTTTCCCGTAGTTGTATCCCTTTCAAGTCTTTCCTGTGCGTGGCGTGGTGTGATGACATCAACGTTTCACAAAATATACGGATTGGCTGTACACACGAAAACGCAAGGATGTCGTTTTCAGATTTATCCACGCTGGGACCTGGTTTAAAAAAAATTCGGATTCATGCTCCCAAAACGCCGGATTCGTGTGGACGAAACGCTGATACGGTACAACATTTTTACGTATACAGCTAAACGCGTCTCCGTGTGGACAGGGCCTAAGATAGTTGCTTATTAGGTAATCAATAATTACTGAATGTGATTGGCATCATCAAGAACTAATAGGTAACTATTGTCAGAGATCAGCCAGGCTCGACCGTCACCCAATCACAGTTCGATGTCACCAGAATTCTAATCACCCGGACCTACACCTCATCTTCTCATCGCCACAGACTCATATAAGCACACACCTTACACAGTCACTTTGTCTGGCCTCGTTAGAGTAAGGACTCACCTACCCGTTTCTACTTACTTTCCTGTTTCCTGTCTCTGTGTCAGTAGCTCCTCTCCATCTCCAAGTCTCCAATGAGATGTGTACTCTAGTGCCCATCATCTCCACCATCCACGACCTCCTCGTTGTTTTGAGTCTCTGTTCCATAAGAACTTAGCCTGACGTCGTCATTCTCAGATTCTGGTCAGAATTCAGAGTCTGATACTGCTCCATTCGGCTGTGATTATTGGGGCGTGTTTTAAACCGAACCAGGAAAGAAAATGCCTCTGCACCAAATTGGATAGACCTACAAATCAGAACAACGGAGCGACGCATAGTTGTCAACAGAACTCAACTGCACGCACGCTGGAAGAAGCAGAAGGATAAGATGTGTGTTTACAACACTTTGCCGGTTTTAAGGATACACGGAGTACTTACCAACAATCATAATTTTTGATGGAAATAGTAAAGGTGAATGCATATACGAACAAGTTTTCCGTTTAAGATTAGAACGATTTCAACCAAAGCGCTCTTCGGTGACGTGATGATTACGTTACTGTTGATCATCTGTCCATCATCGTATAAACCCGCCTGGACAATTTGAATGGTCTGAACAGCTCTGGTTCAAGCAAAGTTGACCCACAATGGATCAAGTCCAAGCTGAACTTCCCGACCTCAAATGTTGTGGGTGGGGCTAAGTTTGGCTGGCATCCAGGCTAGTAACAATTATGACAAATTATAAAAAATTACTAATTAATTACTAAACACAATATTATGTTTCTGAGATGTGAGCAATTGTCTTTTTTTTACACTCAATGTGATCATAAAATGCATCACGTTACTTTAAAAAAGTAATTAGTTATAGTTACTAGTTACTACTTACAAATAGTAACTGAGTTAGTAACTGAGTTACATCATTATAAAAGTAACTAATTACCAGGGAAAGTAACTACTGAGTTACTTTTTTTTTTTTTTTTTTTTTTTTACTTGGATGCCCCCAATATTAAATATGTTAAATGAATGAATTGGACACTAAATAGAATTATTATACAACATTGTACATTAATGTACACTATTGTAATGTTGCTGTGGGACAATGTGAGAGACACCTATCAAATTCAATACATTATTGTAAATATTATCAGTAGGCCTACTGTAGTGTAAATATTTTGTAAATATTATCAGTACTATACTACTCCTTTGGTAGTGGAGCTCACGTTATCACCTGGGTTTTTAGCCACTAATTTTGTGGCGGCATGTGATGATGTGAGGCGCTTCATTAGATTAGAATTTCTTGCCACCGACGTGGAGAGACTCTTTCTTCCTGCTGCACGTTACATAAACATTCTTACCTTTCACCTCAACGAGGGAAAAGTAGTGCTTATACTTCCAGTTTGCAAAAGCTACCTTTTGAACTCCTTGGACTTGGTGTGTGTGACTGCATATGCGTGTGCGTGTGTGTGAGAACTCAACCTATCAACCTCAAACTTGTCTCCCACCCACCAATCATCATCAGTTATGTGTTCCACCCCACCCACCCCCCAACACACATGGCATGCATGCCCGCACATACACACACAAAAACACACACACACACCAATCAGAGAAAAAAAAAGGTCCGACTGACAGAGAGCCTGTTCGGATGAAAACCGCTTCAGTGAGCTCAATTATTGTAACGCCACGTTTCTTTTCCCTCAGTAATGCTAACGGCGTTGTAACGGGAGAAACAGTAATTCGTTAGATTACTCATTACTGAAAAAAATAATACCGTTAGTAACGCCGTTTATCTATAACACTGTTATTCCCATCACTGCTAATTACTCAAGTGTTACCACTATGCAGGAACTACTAGTGACCTGGACCATTATTTTAAAGTAAAAAATATGTTTTTTTAAAGTGTTGCCATATCGTGTCCATTAATGGGTATAGCTAATGTCTTCAGATAGTCAGCTTTAGATAGTCAGATAATCAACATATTTCCACAAATTGAACATAGAAATAAAAACAGTATAAATAAAAAAAAATAAATAAAAAAAAATGTCTTAGTCTTATTAAGTGCAAACAATAAGTGCAACCATAATCAAAGTGCTTTCTCAATATTGAAAGTACAAACAGAGACCAAAACAGAGACCAGAGCTAAGAGGTGGTTACAACTACACAGCCCAGCCTAAGATAGGTTTGATATTGGGAGACTAATATTGTACGTTGCCTAATTTGCACGGGAGCTTGCGTTTTATTTTCGCTTTCGCGATCGCACATACTCTATGTATAGGAAGCGGTGGTGTTAAGCGCACATTCTACAAGATACAACATTTATCAGACGCTTAGGGCCCTATTTTAACGATCTGAGTGCATGGTCTGAAGCGCATGGAGCAGGTGCACTTAGGGCGTGTCCGAGTCCACTTGTGCTAGTTTAATGACAGAAAAAACAGTTGGCGCACCAGGCGCATGGTCTAAAAGGGTTGTACCTAGTCTCTTAAAGCTACACTGTGTGATATTTTCACCCATCTAGCGGTGAAAGGGTATATGACCATCCAGTAAATATTAGTTTCTTTTCCTCCCAATTCCGATTTCGTTTTAACTCCTACGGTGGCCGATTTAGTCCAAGATTAACATGGCTTCCAGTTCGATCCAGCAATCCCTCTCTTCAGATTCGCCATCGAGTTGTAACGCGTGTGTCAATACGGATAGCTCACTCAACGCAACTGGAGTCGATGCAAACACGGAGGCGATTGACATCAAACAGCTCGCACTTTATTCCCTGCGGAACCCCCCACAAGAGTCCGGCACAAACACACTATTTTCCTACTCGTTACAGAGTGTTAAAACACGAAAGGCGAAGCTTGAATTTACGGGTATATCCCTCTTTGGCTAATGTACTTTCAAGATGGAGGGGCAACATGGCGTCCCCCATTCGAACCCCTTACCCGTATGTATTTTCAATGGCATATTATAAACTTACGAGAATACTTTATTACTTGAAAGAAGTAAATATACATTAATGAGCACATATATTTTTGAAATAACTAAGTGTTTTTTTAGCTAAGAATAAACTAAAAAAGTTACACAGTGTAGCTTTAATGAGTCATGGGTGTGTTTTGGGTGTAACTTGTAATAAAACAATCAGAGTCTCATCTCCCATTCTCTTTAAAAGCCAGTTGCGCTTGCACCATGGCGGATTCGCTATTTACATGATGGAATTTGAAAGCAGAAAGACTGGACACTTCTCCAGAGAAGAATCCTTTTATTTTTAATATTTAGAAATGTTTGTGTGCTGCTGCGCGCCCCTGTGTGTGTAACAAGCAAAGTGTACTTGTGTTGTGCACCCGCCTATAGGCGCACATTAATAACGCGCCCTTGAAATAACACAAAAAATACTGAGATATTGACTTTGTGGGTCAATGGCACAGTTGATTTCAGTTGCCTCAAAATAGCAACGTGCCAACAACACACCTCGTTTTCAGACCAGCACGCCCTTGGGCAATCAGATGGGTGCGAGTGCATTGGCTATTAATGTGGCACTGGACGTGAAAATGCAAAAAAACACTTGCACACAGACGTTTACAATAGTTTACAACTGAAGCGACCATTATCCAACTGAATGAAGTTTATTTCTATAAAAAAAGTAAAATGACAGTGGAGGATGTAATGTAAACGTAGCGATGGCATATTCTATGCTAATTTCACCCTCATGCGCCATCATGGTGATAGACAGCTTTTCACACAACTTTCGTCACACCCCTAAAAACTTCCTACATAAAATTATTATTGACTCTAACTTAGAAATCTCTAAAAGTTAGTGGGTCATATGATCAAAACTAATCAGCTCATGATTAAACTAAAATGCCATCTTGACCCATTGAGTCTTTGTGAGAAATCTGCAAATTTCCACAAGCTGCGAGTTTTGTCAGACGGAATATGTTTCGACACATTTCTATGTATCAGTAAACATTAAGTTTTAAGGATACAAGCACACACACACACACACACGACACATTTCAGCAGAGTAAGTGGAAACTCTGCCAAGCCCGAGATAAACTGAAATGAAATATGGTTATGACAGAACAGCCACTCGCAGAGAGCAGCAGCTCAGCCGTCACGCATAATTATTGTGACTTCGCATTAAATGCATGTCTGTGCATGTGTGAGTGTTGGAGAGAGTGAGCGAGTGTAGAAACCAACGGTTTAGCCCCTCTCGGCTGTCAGGCCTCTGGTCCTCTTGCTTGAACCTTTCCTGTGCTTGTTGAATGTGATATTCAGGGCTGAGATGCGGCACAGTAATGTCAGATAATGGTACAAGCACTCTGTGCACCTGCTAGCTAATGACTCTCCATCTATGTGCTGGCCAACACTGAAATGATTACAGATTTAATCTCATGCAGCCACTGTGTATGTATTAGGCCATCGAGTCTTTCTGCTAAATTACCTGAACTATCTCAACCGCTGGTTCTCCTAGATAATGATGAGGTGTTTTTTTTTTTTTCCTTTTCACTTTCCTTAATTTATAGCAACCTCAGAGTAGAACATGGACATGTAATGGATTTAAGCCACAAAATAAACTTCCGTGAAATAAGTGTAATGAACTACACAAAAAGCATTTCACATGTCTCCAGCATGTTTTATAATTACGCAAAAAATCTATAGTTCACCTCTTATACATTATTCAGTCCTTCAAAAACTTTGGCTGACTGTCGGTTGGAATATTAGAAGTAAAAACATTACTATAACACTCTCATAGGCATCGATCATTTCACTGAATACCTGCCAGCTAAGAAATATATAATTATTATCTTATGGTCCATCTATTTTCAAAACCATAATTTGAATGTCACAACATGTCTGTCAAAAAATAACATGCACTATCTAATACTATGCACTAACAATACTATAAATAATAGTATTTAAGAGAAGCAGAGGTTCAGCGAGTACACACATTTCCTGGAAAACACACTACCGGGTGTTTGTTATCCGCTTTCCGAGAGGAGGGAGAACATGGCAGCCGGTTTTAATGCTGTGAGAGACCATAACGTACCTAATACAGTACATAATACATACAATAATTGACTCTCATAAGCATTCGGAAACTTGACAGGTGATTTTTATAAAAATATAGTTTGATCGCTATCTTCTCAGTTGTTCAAATGATCAAGGCAATTTAATTTCCCAATAAGAGATGATCAATGTTTGTTACATTTAATTAATTACCCCTTAGCAGATTTTGACAATTTAAAACAACTCTTTTCTATTTCAATATATTTTGAAATGTAATGTATTCCTGTGATGTTAAAGCTTAATGTGAAGCTGAATAGAAAATTCAAAAGAACAGCATTTATTTAAAACAGAAATCTTTACACTCACTTTTGATACATTTTATACATCCTTGCAGAATACAAATATTAATTTTAGTGCTGGTACTCCCTCCGGTGCGAGGAAGACCCGTTTAGATCTGCTCTGATGGGTAAAACATCTAGAGAACGCCCTCAAGTTAGGCCAAGAAGATTTGTCTGTAAGGGTACTGTCTAAACGCACAGTTACCTGACAAATATTTTTAAAGTAAACCTGACTTTAAAGTAAACCTGACTTATTTGCAGCTGTATCATACAAATAAATAGTTTAAAAATCATAAATCATACATTGTGATTTCTGGATTTTTTTTTTAGATTATGTCTCTCACAGTGGACATGCACCTACGATGACAATTTCAGACCCCTCCATGATTTCTAAGTGGGAGAACTTGCAAAATAGCGGGGTGTTCAAATACTTATTTTCCTCACTGTATAATAATTATACACAGTACACATGTTGTGCTCAAAATCATTCATACCCTTGCTAAATTCGACCAAAGAAGGCTGTGAAAATAAATCCTTTTGAATTTTTTTTTTTTTTTTCGTTTTAAAAATTTATAAAAATCTAATGTTTCATTGGAGAAAAAGAATTTTAAATGGGGGAAAATCTCATTATGAAAGAAATGTTTTTCTCTAATACACATTGCTCAAAATTTATCATGCCCTTTTATTCAATACTTTTTGCAACCTCCTTTTCCCAAGATAACAGTTCTGAGTCTTCTTCTATAATGCCTGATGAGATTGGAGAACACCTGACAAGAGATCAGAGAACTTTCCTTCATACAGAATCTCTCCAGATCCTTCAAATTCCCAGCTCCATGTTGGTGCCACTTCTCTTCAGTACACCCCACTCGTTTTCTATAGGGTTCAGATCTGGAGACTGGGATGACCATGGCAGTCAGGTTTAAATTTTTTATCTGTTGGTATTTAATAAAACCCATGATGCCATGGGTCTGAACGAGATGTCCAGGATCTCTGGAAGAAAAATAGGCTCACAACATTAAAGATACAGAAGTATATTTCACTGTACATGGGTTAAAACCTGACTTTCCCACCTAGAAATCATATAATGGGCCAAGGTTGTATCTTCCAACAGGACTGGGATCGAAAAAAAAACAAAAATTAATCAATGAGTACAAAACCAAGCTTCTGCCATGGCCATCACAGTTCCCTGTATGACGTTCTTTATGAAGGAATGGTCTCTGATCTCTTGTCAGGTGTTCTCCAAACTCATCAGGCATTATAGAACAAGACTCAGAGCTGTTATCTTGGCAAAAGGAGGTTGCAAAAAGTATTGAAAAAGGGCATGATTAATTGTGAGTAATGTGTATTAGAGAAAAACATTTATTTCATAATGAGATTTTCCTCCATTTAAAATTCTTATTCTCAAAGGTTAGAATTGTATAAATGTTTAAAACTAAAAATCAAAAGGATTACAACGCAGATTTATATATTTCATATTTACCAATGATATGAATAATTTTGAGCACAACTGTATGTTATGTAAACACAAACTTTTATGTTGTATGCGATTAATCACGATTAATCGATTGCCCAGCACTAATTAATTTAAAATTTTTAATTCTTAATAATATAGAAAATATAAATATATAATCTTAGAAATACCATTCAAAGGTTTGAGGTCTATTTAACAACGAATCCTGAAAAAAAAAAAAGGTTTACGCAGTTAAAATGGTTTACACAAAAATATGAAGCAGTATAGCTGTGGTTATTTTTACATTGATAATCATAAGAAATGTTTCTTGAGATATTATTTCATAATGTTATTTTTTTTTCTGTATTTTTGATCCAATAAATGCAGCCTTGGTGAGCATTATATAGAGACTTCTTTCAAAAGCATAGACAATCTTACTGACCTCAAACTGTTCAACAGTATTGTATATTTTCTCACGTATTTATTACTTGTATGTTCATCCAAAAATGAAACTTCTGTCGTCATTTGCTCACACTCATGTCATTCCAAACCTGTATGACTTTTGTTATTTGAAACACAAATTAAGATATTTTTTGTGAAACCTGAGAGGTTTCTGTCCCTCCATTGAAAGTCCAGATAGCCAACCTATCCAAAAAGGTTATAAAGGCATCGGAAATGAATCCATATGAGTCAAGCGGTTATGTGAAGAGATAGCTTTATGAACAGATTTAATTTAGACTTTTAAATTAGGTTTGGAATGACATGATGTAGAGTAAATTATCAAAGAATTGTCATTTTTGGGGGAATTTTTATCCCTTTAAAGGGAGCTGTATGAAATGCAATGCTGGTCAAAACTCAAGCAAACAAGGGAGATATTAACACGTTCCAAATATACCAAAATCTCAGGAAATATTGAGATGCATCACAATGTATTGATTTGTGACATATGCTTTGTGATGTGTTTCACACCGCGTGGTAGCTTGAAATACCCAGCCTTATTCTGTTAAGTGTGATTTATAAAAAACTTATCACAAACGCAAGCTTCCGTGTCCACACACCACAAGTCCCTAACAGAGCAGCACCCCTTTATCAGTGAATGGAGAAAGACATTACTTTAATTTACATAAACATTAATTTAGTTATAAATCTAACTCAGACGTTTACTAAAAGTCATTTGCATTCTTTGTATAGTGAAATTGAATTACCATTGAAGGTCAACAATTGAATTATCACCCATGAGTGAATTCATAGAAATGTTAATGCATAAGACTGTATCTTTGCACATGTACGATTACATCCATAAAGTGCGGGGGGAGTTGTTGTACTTTTGAATTACTGCACATTTGCATTTCCTTTGTGTTTCTATAAAGTTTGAGAACAATAGAATCAAATATAGAATGTAGTTGAAATTATGGCTAGGAAAAACAATTACTCTGAATATTTGTTGTATAAGGCATTGGAAATGTATTTCAATATTCAAACCTTTAAATGCTGAAATGTATCACAAAATAATTTTAAATATTATGCTAAATATATTTCGTAAAATATATATTTTGGAGTTTTAAAATGCATTTAGGTTTCAAATTAAAATGTTATATGTATGTAAAAGTAGTGTAACTTTAAGTAAATTTAACAGTGGTAATATATTTATAATAACATATTATAATATATGATTTTTTTGTGTTTTTGTTTTCCTCTATGGATGTAAACATATGCAAGTGAGACTACACACATTTATTCAAATCCACCAATTCTGAACCTAACAATGAACAGTATTATTAATTTTCAAAAAATTGTGATTAGTCGCAGTTAAATCTTCGAATCAACTGACAGCCCTAGTTTTTACTAAATATGCATAGCACACACATGCACAGAGACAGATGTTCCGCGCACATGCGCTCCAGTTGTGTCAGTGTGTTTTATGTAATGGTGGCTGGTTTTAGCCCTGAAAACAGCAAGCAATGAAAATATATTCTTGACCTTAATTAAGAATATGTGGAGTGACTTATCTATTGTGAGAATGAGCTGAAACCATGGAAACGGAAGAGGAGCAGGGCTCTGAGGACGGAAAAGTCTCAAACATTATAGCCGCTCAGTATCTCCTATGATACGCCTGTTAGCGGTGCGGTCAAAGTTCACCGCTGGAATGGAGACTAGCAAAACCAAATACAACGGCGTCTCTGTCTGGCTGTCTTGACGAAATGGACAGTGTTTGGTAATTAGTATCTATCTCTGGAGAAAGGCTTGTCTCTGCGTCTGTGAGAAAGTTGGGTTGAGTGCGGGAAGACAGGCGGAGATGGAGGGGAAATTAGAATCTCAGGACTGGATTGCCACTGACTTTTCTGTGCCTCGTGTGCCGAATTTCTGTGGAAGCATTGGTTTAAAGGCTTAAGATTCCACCTTTTCACTGAACAGTTCAGAGAAGTGTCAACAAAGAGACACTGACACACACACACACTGACCGTATAAGAGAAAAGGGATGAAAATATTGTTGAGACAAAAAATATCAATGAACATGAAGCAGAACTGTATATTTTATATCAGAACGTGCATTTCCCTGTCCTCCCTAAACCTGGACAGTTCACCCGAAAATGAAAATTGTATGACTTTCTTTCTTATTACATAATTTTGGAGAACATTTTTAACTGTTTTTATAAGACAACTGGACCAGTAGTTGCTGATGGTTTATGTACCATTGTACATTTTTCTCATTGAAGATCCTATTTAGCTCAGAATACATTACAGAAGAAAAATTGCAATCATATACTAGTATTTTTCTTTCTAAATAAATTAAGCATTTAAAGCTAATATCCAACTCAGGCTCATTGGGAAAATGTGCATTTGTCTGTGTAAATACACATTTTTGTGATTTTATGCCACTTCAGATTTGGTTTCTGTGCCGCGTTTGCTGTAGACATGACGTCGTCATACTCATACTCTACACTCAAAAAAAAAAAAAGGTTCTATATGGCACCAAAAATGGTTCTTGGCTCGTAATCATAGGGGAACCTTTTTTAGTGCTATATAGCACCAATTTTGGTGCTTCAGTGGTTCTTCAGCGGTTCTTCAGAGGTTCTTCACCGGTTCTTTGACTAAGGTGCTATATAGCACCGCTACCATATACATAACATGTTAAGATATGGTGCTATATAGCATCAAAAGTGGTTCCTCTATGATTACGACGAAGAACCATTTTTGGTGCCATATAGAACCTTTTTTTTTTAGAGTGTAGTCAGAATATGAGTCTGATACTGCTCCACTCGGCTGTGATTATTGGGGTGTGTTTCAACCGAACAATCAATCAGAATTGGATAGACCTACAATCAATCAGAGCAACGGAGTAATTGACATAAGTTGAGCGACGCATAGTTGTCAACAGAACTCAACAGCACGCATGCTGGAAGAAGAAGAAGATGAGTGTAAACAATCTTTGCCGTGTGTTGTAAAGAAAAACAAATTAGCTACTTACCAACACGATCATCATTTTTGAGAGAAATAGTGAAGGTGAATGCATATATGAACAAGTTCTCCGTTTAGGATTAGAACAAATTCAACCCAAACTCTCCTTGGTGACGTGATGCTTACGTTACTGTTGATCATCTGTCCATCATCGTATAAAGCCCGCCCTGACAATTTGATTAGTCTGAACAGCTCTGGTTCGAGCATAGTTGCCCCACAATGGATCAAGTCCAGATTGAACTTCCCAACCTCAAATGTTTTGGGCGGGGCTAAGGTCGGTTGGCATCCAGGCTACGTTTGCTGTGTAAAGATACCATAATTTAGATGCACAAACTAGGTGTGGTGAGTTGTACTGCTGGGATGCTTTGAAGTCGTGCATCTTCAGGTGCGAAGCCTCGCTCAAAGTTGCAAAATTTGCCGAGCACACCGCCATGCAAAAATGGGGTCTCTTAAACATCCAAATGTATTAGTTTACAAATCATGCACTATGCTAAAATGTTTTGAGGCCATAACAATATTAATGTGTATTTAAATGTGTATTTTTTCAATCTGTAATCTGCCTCTGTAATCACACTTTGTGTAAAAAGGAATAACAGTTATAACAGGCACTAGTGTTATGCAAAAATGTAGGTAGAGGCATGTTTGTGAGCCAATGAGCCTAACAGTACAGATCCACTTTTGCGGCACGACTGAAGTGTGTTGTCATGATGCCAACGGATTAATTTGCATAAAGATGGGCTTTGGCCAGCTTTTTTAATGCGCGGCATTTGTTAAAATGCAGCGCCGCCTTCCCGCAATGCTTTGCGGGCACGTTTAAGTCGCTTAACGTCACCAATAGCAATAAAGTGGAGTGCGGTGACAGAAGTGTCGCACATGAATGCAACATGTCTGTCCACACCAGAAGCGACGCGACTGCAAGATGCAACAAATCAATCAAAAACTACAGCCAATGACAAATATTATATAATATATATTATAATATTATATAATAATACATACTTACTAAAACAATCTTTGTCTTAGAATATACTTGTTTGTTCACAGTTTGAACGTTCTTGTTTCAATTTGTTTAATTTTAAGATCTGAGGTGAATTAACCTTTGTTGCTTTTAGTACGAATAACAAAGCTGGGAGCACTAAATGATATTTAAAGTCACATTACACGCTTTTAACATTAAATAAAGCACATAAACATTACCTGAGATTATCATTGCCATGTTTTGTTGTTGTTCTAGCCGCGACGTTGCAGAAATAGAAACCGTTTCAAAAATAGATTAATTGCGTGTCAAAAACTCTAATTAACATGGAAAGGATGTTGTGTTGTGTCGCGGCGTCGCGTCACGCGTAGTTAGGACACGGTGTAAGTTGATCAATTGTTTGATCATTAATTTTTGAGATTTGTTAAAGATTACATTTAACAATGTTATTAAATCATTAGTGTTTCAAAAGATTCACTTTTAAAACTCTAATGTTCATTTATTTGTACCCCCCGTGTTCATTTTTTATTATACAGCAATAGGAGAAGACTCCATATTCTTGACTGTGGTAATCGTTCCATAGAAGCCTTCTATAGACATTAGGTTGAAAATAACCCTGTAAATTCTTTCAAGTTACACTTGCAAGCAATATATCATTACCCAGCATGCCATTTACAACTCCTTTCAAAGTCTGCTCTAATAATTAAACCCAGTTTACAGTTCCCATATTTCTGCTCGTCAATGTCAAATACTCAAACAATCCTTCATGTTCAAATGAATCTTACAAATTAAATAGTCTCTTTACCTATAGGCCTATATGAAACTCATAATTCATAATAGCGTGTCTTTTAAACAACTGTCAAAGTTCATTAGCTGAGTGGAATGGAAGGATAGTATGTAATCATTACTATTGGTACTGCACATTATACTACTATGTATGTGCACGTTAGGTACTATCATTTTAAGGAACTAATATGCACCTTTCAGCCTACTATCTTAGCATAGTGTTAACTGATTAACGCAAGATCTTTTAATTAGCTATAAGAAAATATCGCAATAATGTGCTACTTTTGTGACCAGGCATTGATGAAGGGAGATAGGATTCTGTAGGAGAAAATTATATTGTACTACAACAATGTGAAAAAAAAAGTAGCAAAAAATGTGTGCAAAATATTTTTGCTGACAGAAAACAAAGCCGTTTCTAGTTTACTTGCTACTAAGTGCCTCAAACTCTGAATATGTTGTAATGTTTTGAAGCCACAGACCTAGCAAACTTTGCCGAATCTAGTGATTATTTCATCCCCAAAAGCATTCGTAATATCAACCTGATACCTTATGAACACAATTTTGTTTCCTGGCGGACTGATAAAACCCTGACTTCTTGAAGCTGCAGTCTGATTTCATCATGCTTTAAAGGGTTTCCAGCATTTTCAGATTTCCTTGTTTTAGCCCACAGGTTTTTTGAACTATCGTGACTAACTGTTGTGATGGGCATAGTTCTGGTGAACGCACCAGTAAATGTCTTCTTTTCTTTTACCTTACTTTTAGCCTTGAAGCAACAGTGTCTGGAATGTACACATCTTAGCAATTCTCAAGATGGTCTCTTATGATATTTTGATGTAATTTTAATCTCCTCAGAGCAGATGTGCGCAAACAAAACTCTGTTGTATAAGACAGGCCTCAAGGAGCAGGGAATGAGAGGGCTTGGAGAATTTGCCGCAGAGAAAAGCCTCTTCTGCTATACCCCCCCCCCCCCCCCCCTCTCTCTCTCTCTCTCTCTCTCTCTTCAAGACAGGATGGCAGCAACAAAAAGATGTGCCAGGCTGCAGAGCTCCCATAATCTGCATGGATGGCTTTGCTGCATTTCCGCAGAGTCTGAGCAAACTCTTGGCCGAGCCTAAGATCGACGCTCAGGTCTGAATGCCTGAGGTTCCCTCAGTAGAAATCTTCTGTGTACTCTCTTTCTTTTTGTTGCTTTTGTTATTCCTTCTCAAGAAAACTGATGAAAGTTAAGGGGAAAGTTCAGCCATTTTGGGGAGTCATTTACTCACTTTCTTTCTCTTGTGGAGCACAAAAGGTAATTTTTAAAGTAAATCTTGGCTGTTCTTTTCCATATAATGAAAGTAAATGGGGATTGGGACTTTCAAGCTCCAAAACACAATGTATATATGTCATGTTCCAAGTCTTCTGATCACTTTGTTTGAGAAACAGACTAAACATTTCTGCTGTTAACTGCTGCAATCGAATCATTGAGTCAGTGAGTTGAACTCAAGAACTGTATCTGATCTGTAAACGAATCACTCCGCTTGAACTGGATCATTGGAAAAGATTTGCCCCCAATGAGACCTGATATAGACGTCAAGATTGTATGAAATAATGACTTAAATTTCACTCCATTTCTCACACAAAGCAATTGTATGCACTTGAAATACAGTGCATGAATCATATGGACACATTTTATGATACTTTTATGGTGCTTATTTGTCATTTTGGAGCTTGACAGCTCCTATTCACTTTCATCACCTTTCTGAGCCACGGATGAAAGAAAGTCATACGGGTTTGGAAAGCCACAAGGGTGAATGAATATTTTTTGGGGGTGAACTGTCCCTGTTATAAACAATGGTCAGTTTATTTCACATTCATTTTAAGGATGAGATATTTGCGCTCCCTTCAGATGATTTCTGCAGTGAATTGTCATGTAGTCTCACTTTTAAGAGACATTAAAGCGCTTCCATATACCTCATGGTTATAAACTTGCATATAAATAATAATCACTGCAGGCAAAGATGATTAAAAAAGATTTTTGAGAGTCTGGTAGAGTGTTATCCCCATCCCTCTGGGAATCATTATGCACCATATCTTTTTTATAACCTTTCCTTCTTAAGTTGTGGGGAAAGAATTAGAAAATGTATTGGTATCAACACTGATTAGTTAGATGCACTAACTCACCATGCAGAATAAAGTCATCAAGCCATTAATGAAGGGAAAATTAAAAGCTTTTCTTGGCCACTTGTTTTTCATTCCCCATTGCTCTGGGCAAAATGGTTCCTATGGAGTGCTTTAGTGAGGAGCCTGAAAGCAGGCTCATGATGGCAATGCCAGCGGAGAACAGATGGAAGGAGGGCTCCTAAAGAGAAATCCCCCTAAAGCATCTGTTAGCTGCCTTTGATCGGCCATACATTTTTTAATGGCTTAGGGGAAAGATCTCTTTTTGATGGATCGATTGCTCAATTGTTTCTAATCAGTGGTCAGTGGGTGGTTGTGCAAGCCTTGTATAAGCTTAGTAATGCAAGCAATTATGTAAAAGGGTTTAATGACTAATTTAGTGACTCATTAAATTTAATCTCAATCATTTTTGTTTTATGTTTTTAAATAAATACGTGTTTTTTTGGGGGGAGTTGCACCCTGGTTTCATTTGCTTTTGAAAAACTTCATTTTCACATCTAAATCATAATTTTTCAAAATTGTTTTTAAATGTATTTTTCAAGGTAAAAAGTATTTTTAAGCTGTCCATAATTATTCATTCATAAATATCATATAATTTTTGTACCACAAGACAGTTTAAGTCAAATTATCCATCCATCCATCCGTCCAATCTCCTATCTATCTATCTATCTATCTATCTATCTATCTATCTATCTATCTATCTATCTATCTATCTATCTATCTATCTATCTATCTATCTATCTATCTATCTATCTATCTATCTATCTATCTATCTATCTATCTATCTATCTATCTATCTATCTATCTATCTATCTATCTATCTATCTATCTATCTATCTATCTATCTATCTATCTATCTGTCTGTCTGTCTGTCTGTCTGTCTGTCTGTCTGTCTGTCTGTCTGTCTGTCTGTCTGTCTGTCTGTCTGTCTGTCTGTCTGTCTGTCTGTCTGTCTGTCTGTCTGTCTGTCTGTCTGTCTGTCTGTCTGTCTGTCTGTCTGTCTGTCTGTCTGTCTATCTATCTATCTATTTTTGACTTTATGTCCTCCAAGAATTCAGAAATGAAAAACATGTTTATATAGAAGAGGTGTATTCAAGTCACTGTTTGCATGAATTGCATTTTTAATGTATTCTTCAAAAATGAATAGTTTCAAGGCGAAAAAAATTGTCACAGCATTGACCGAAAAACTTCTGGAGGTTCAGCCACAGTATAATCAGTTTAGGCATTTCCATAACATCCCAATAGCTGTGAAATCATCTTTGGAATGTATGCGTTCCTGTGTTCAGGAGGTACGTATCATCGGATTTGCATGCCAACTGCTACAGGACTGTTTTGTTATGCCATATCTGCCGCTATAATTCCCTAGACCTTTTGGAAGGCAAGGGTTTTTACATTGAATAAAAACTATATTTTTAGTGAGCTTTTTACCTGTTGGCTTAAGCAGAACATCATGGTCAATGTTTTTCATATGATATGGAGACCTTAATACCTATTTACGCCGAGTGTAAATAAGCATTGAAGCCAATTGCACTGTTGAAAACCGAGATTTGTTTGAAATATATAGGTGAGAATTTCCAATACAGCCAGTGTATTAGTTACATTACATCACCTTCATGCAGAATATAAGCTCCTAGACAGCACCCACTGTACCCACATCACCAGGAAGAATGAAATGTCAACCCCAATATATATCAATGTAAAGTCAAGACCTCAGTGGTAAATGAGAAGCAGTGCTTCAAACATTCATACAAGTACAAACAGTATTGGATTCCTTGGAGGAACTTATTTTTTAATCTGTTCCCAATGGAGTTGGATATGCAGATTTCTGTTTCTCACAGCGAAACAACGTACAACTCCTGCATTTAAAAATATATGTAACATTTTAGGAAGCATGATCCACTATGTGAGACTTTCACAGTAAATAACTTGCCAGAACTCCGAGTTAATATCCAGTGTTGGGAATAACGGTGTTATAGATAAACGGCGTTACTAACGGAATTATTTTTTTCAGTAACGAGTAATCAAACAAATTACTGTTTCTTCCGTTACAACGCCGTTAGCGTTACTGAGGGAAAAACATGCTGTGTTACTATAATTGAGCTCACTGAAGCGGTTTTCATCCGAGCAGGCTCTCTGTCAGTCGGACCTGCAGCGTGCGTGCGTGTGTGTGTTTGTGTGTGCGCACGCCAGCCATGCGCGTTGGGGGGTGGTTTGGGTGGTACACATAACTGATGATGATTGGTGCGTGGGAGACAAGGTTGAGGTTGATAGGTTGAGTTTACACACACACACACACACACACACACGCCTATGACGCACACGCATATGCACAGTCAGAGATGGCAAGTCAAACGACTTCAAAGGCAGCTTTCGCAAACTGGTAGTATAAGCGTTACTTTTCCCTCGTTGAGGTGAAAGGTAAGAATGTTTATGTAACGTGCAGCTTATGCCCAGGAAGAAAGAGTCTCTCCACGGCCAGTAATTCTAATCTAATGAAGCCTCACATCATCACAGCCACAACATTAGTGGCTAAAAACCCAGGTGATAACGTGAGCTCCACTACCAGAGGAGTAGTAAAGTACTGATAATATTTACACAATATTTACACTACAGTAGGCCTACTGATAATATTTACAATAATATATTGAATTTGATAGGTGTCTCTCACATTGTCCCACAGCAACATTACAATAGTGTACATTAATGTACAATGTTTTATAATAATAATTTATTCTATTTAGTGTCCAATTCATTCATTTAACATATTTAATATTGGGGGCATCCAAGTTATTTGACATATTTGAACATAAAAAAAAAAAAAAAAGTAACACAATAGTTCCTTTCCCTGGTAATTAGTTACTTTTATAGTGATGTAACTCAGTTACTATTTGTAAGAAGTAACTAGTAACTATAACTAATTACTTTTTTAAAGTAAAGTGCCCAACACTATTAATATCTGAGAGACTGTATATTACTGTTTAAAAGTTTGAGGCCAGTAAGATTTTTTTTAAAGCTACACTGTGTAAATGTTTTAGTTTATTCTTAGCTAAAAACACTTAGTTCTTTCAAAAATATATGTGCTCATTAATGTATATTTACTTCTTTCAAGTAATAAAGTATTCTCGTAAGTTTATAATATGCCATTGAAAATACATACGGGTAAGGGGTTCGAATGGGGGTCGCCATGTTGCCCCTCCATCTTGAAAGTACATTAGCCAAAGAGGGACATACCCGTAAATTCAAGCTTCGCCTTTCGCGTTTTAACACTCTGTAACGAGTAGGAAAATAATGTGGCCCCTTTAAGAGCGTTCGCCCTGGTTGGAGCGCCTGCATTCTGTGTGTGTGTGTGCACTGCGCCTCGAGTCTTCTGTTGCTAACATTAATTTATTTTTGTTTTGTTGGGTAATGCTGTGGACGGAAGTGGAGTTTGTGCCGGACTCTTGTGGGGGGTTCCGCGGGGAATAAAGTGCGGGCTGTTTGATGTCAATCGCCTCAGTGTTTGCATCGACTCCAGTTGCGTGGAGTGAGCTATCCGTATTTTTCACCCGGACACACGCGTTACAACTCGATGGCGAATGTGAAGAGGGGGATTGCTGGATCGAACTGGAAGCCATGTTAATCTTGGACTAAATCGGCCACCGTAGGAGTTAAAACGAAATCGGAATTGGGAGGAAAAGAAACTAATATTTACTGGATGGTCATATACCCTTTCACCGCTAGATGGGTGAAAATATCACACAGTGTAGCTTTAAAGAAAAGAAGGAAATACTTTTATTAAGCTAGGACACAATAAACTGATCAAATGTGACTGCAAATACATTTACAGTTTTTCCTCAATTGCTTTAACATGTCTGACAGATTTTGATCACTGAATGGATCATTTTGCATGTGATGGCTCACACGATGAAAGAATGTTTATAATTTGTAAAGAGTTCGACAGTTTCACTGAGAATCAACTCAGCAGTTTTGATCAACAAGCCATGTGCATTTAGTTATTGTGCAAATTGTAGACAATTGTACTCTTTTTCACACATGTGCTTAAATCAATACGAAATTCTAATCTTCTTATACGAGAAAATAAGTCTCATTTGAGAACCAGAAGCGATTGAGAAGTCAGTTATATACCTAAATAATTTCACAAACATCAATAAAAAGGCTATTTTCATAAATTAACTACTTTGTGTTATTTATGTAGTCAAATAATTAGGCTATATCTTGATGTTTTGTGATTGAGGTATTCTGTTTGTAAAGTTTTCAATCATTTACTATCATCTCAAGGCCCCCCTGTGAGTGCTATATAATGGCACCTCTTATGGTTCTTTGACAAAGGTGCTGTATAGCACCTGTAATGATAGATGATACTGTATATAGCACTTAAAGTGGTTCCCCAGCTATGATTGCAAGCCAATGAACCATTTTTAGTGCTATTTAGCACCATTTTTGTTTAGTGTAGACTAGACATCAGAAAACGTCTCGGTTACGGATGTAACCCTCGTTCCCTGAGGAGGGAACAGAGACGTACGTTAGTGACTAACGAATGGGGGTTTCGCCTAAAAGCCTATCATCTTCGAGCATATAGAAAACGCCCAATGGCGTGCCAATGCCATGGGGCATGCGAAATTTGCATACGTAACTCCGCCTCACCGTGTGAGTATATAAGGAAGTACGTGGCAATACAGCATTATGTTACCTGCTTGAGGAGCCAAGACTGAACTCCTGCGTTCCAGGTAGCACAGCTGAAGTGGCAACGGAACGTACGTCCGTAACCGAGACGTTCCCTTTCGTTCAGTCACTACGACGTACGTTAGTGACTAACGAATGGGGGTTCAATAAAATCCCGCCACTTCAGCTGTCTTCCAGTGCCCTGCGTAAGTGTGCGTTCCCTGTCGTAAGACTAATACGGACGAAGGACTCACGCTTAACACAGGATTACCAAGGTACACTGGGAAGCATATCCCAGTGAAGGAATGCCAAGATGCCTGCCCGTAGGGAGGACTTAAGAGTACACATATGACCCGCTAAGGGCTGCATATGGGAAAACTCTAGGGTACCAGCCGCAGGTGGAATTTTTAACCCTAGGGGTGGCAGGGGCTTGCCAAGGGAAAGACACCTGCTCGCAAGGGAGGCTAACGGTGGAAATACTCGTGTGGGGGTCGCCGGAGGGGTACCATGCACACGGGGCACCTGGCCGGACACGAGGGTCTGGGCTCGTGAGAGGGCAGACACACAGGTATCGGCGTAAGCGGTGCTGGAGGAGCTCAGGGCTCTCTGGGAAACTCACCTGAGGAAAATATCGCACGTATCCAGTCCGAGGAGTGGAATGGCGAGCAAGCGATGACACCTGAGCCTGGCCCATTGCCCCTCGGGGATGCGAGTACATAGCTGGACACTGGCTCCACTCGGAGATTGTAGAATCTGGCGAATGTGTTTGGTGTCGCCCAGCCTGCAGCTCTGCAGATGTCTGTTAGCGAGGCGCCATGCGCTAAAGCCCAAGAGGAGGCCACACTCCGAGTGGAGTGTGCCCTGACCCCAAGGGGACATGGTCGACCTTGCTGCTGGTAAGCCAAAACAATGGTGTCCACTATCCAGTGAGACAGCCTTTGCTTTGAGAGAGCTCTTCCCTTCCGCTCTCCACCATAACAGACAAAGAGTTGGTCTGAGGTCCTGAAACACTGCGTGCTGTCTACATAGGCGCGGAGGGCGCGTACTGGACAGAGCAATGCCAAGGCTGGGTCTGCCTCCTCCAAAGGCAGCGCTTGCAGGTTCACCACCTGGTCTTTGAACGGAGTGGTGGGAACCTTGGGCACATATCCAGGCCGGGGTCTCAGGATCACGTGAGAGTTAGCCGGCCCGAATTCCAGGCACGCTTCGTCAACCGAAAAAGCCTGCAGGTCCCCGACCCTCTTGCTGTGCGCCAGTGCATCCGTGCCGAGCGTGCCCTCGGTCAGGGAATAGAACAGGCTGCAGTGGGAAGAGTCGTGGGAGGCAAACAGATCTACCTGCGCGTCCCCGAACTGTTCCCAAATCAGCTGGACCGTCTGGGGATGGAGTCGCCATTCTTCCGGGAGTGGCTGAAGCCGTGAGAGCTCGTCAGCTGCACGGTTCAGGGCTCCCGGAATATGGACAGCACGAAGGGACCTCAGGCGCTTCTGACTCCATAAAACGAGGTGGCGGGCGAGTTGAGACATACGGCGGGAGCGTAGACCGCCCTGGTGGTTGATGTACGCTACTACGGCCGTGCTCGAAAGCTGCGCGCACATGGCGACCGAGTCGATGTCCATACCTAGAAAAGAGATCCTCTGCGCTGGGCAGAGTTTGCTCTTTTCCCAGTTGACCCGAAGGCCCAGACAGGCTAGGTGATGGAGCACTCGATCTCTGTGTCCGCAAACCTGCTCCCGAGAGTGGCCCAGTATGAGCCAGTCGTCGAGGTAATTCAGGATGCGGACCCCGTGCTGCCAAAGGGGCGCAAGGGCTGCCTCGGCAATCTTCGTAAAGACGCGAGGGGACAGAGACAGCCCGAATGGGAGGACCGCATACTGATATGCCCGCCCCTCGAAAGCAAACCGTAGGGACGGTCTGTGTCGAGGAAGGATGGATACATGGAAGTAGGCGTCCTTCAGGTCAATCGCTGCAAACCAATCGTCCGGACGAACGCATTCGAAAAGGCGTTTCGCAGTCAACATCTTGAACGGAAGCCTGTGTAGGGTTCGGTTCAAGATGCGAAGGTCCAGGATTGGCCGTAACCCACCGGTTTTCTTGGGTACAATGAAGTAGGGGCTGTAGAACCCCGACTTCATTGCGGCTGGAGGGACAGGCTCGATCGCACCCTTCGCCAGCAGGGTGGCAATCTCCGCACGCATGACGGGGGCGTTGGCCCCGATCTCGGTATAGCGGACACCCCTGAAACGGGGAGGAGCCTGCGCGAACTGAATCGCGTAGCCGAGCCTGATGGTCCGCGCAACCCAGCGCGACAGCCCCGGAAGCTGAAGCCATGCTTCCAGAGACTGCACCAACGGGGTCATGCGGAGCACAGACGTACCCAGGGTGGGGCAGCGAGGCAGTGTTACCGGCCCGGACAAGGGAGGCTGTTGGGCATCCCGGTGTGGGGGCACGGTTAACTAACCCGGGGGCCAGCAGCTGAACAAAAGATTCTCCCCCGGCCCTCCACCGGGGGAATGAGCGGCCCTGCTGCCGTCTCCTGGAAAGAACCGCCCATCCCTGAGCTGTCCGTATCAGGAGCGCCACTTAGCCTGGAGTTTCTTCGCGGGCTGCGGGGCCGGAACGGACGGGGACGCCTTCCTGCGGTTACCTCTGTGCGGCCCGGGTGGAGGCTGCTGCTTGGGTGGCGCAGAGGTTGAGGGAACCGCAGGAGGGCGTCCGCGGCGGCGAGCAGGCTGAGGCAACTGCGCGGGCGGCTGGGTGGAGGCAGCAGCGGACCGCCGGGGCAGGATGTGTTTTATTGCCTCAGTCTGCTTCTGAGCGGCCGAGAACTGTTGGGCGAAGTCCTCGACCGCCCCGCCGAATAGCCCACCCTGGGAAACGTGTTCGCTCGGCGTCCCGCATATCGGCCCATAAATGTCGCTCCTGGACCACGTTAGTGGACATCACCTGACCCAGGGAACGCGCCGTAACACCAACACCGACCGGAAAGCTGCTCGTCTCGAAGAAGCTGACGAATCTCAGAAGGCTGTAGGAGTGAAGAGAGGTACTCTTGGCTCTGAAAGCAGAAACATAATGCTGTAGTGCCACGTACTTCCTTATATACTCACGCGGTGAGGCGGAGTTACGTATGCAAATTTTGCATGCCCCATGGCATTGGCACGCCATTGGGCGTTTTCTATATGCTCGAAGATGATAGGCTTCTAGGCGAAACCCCCATTCGTTAGTCACTAACGTACGTCGTAGTGACTGAACGAAAGGGAACTAAGGATAAACAAACTTGACATCAAATGACTAAATACAGACAAAGTTTACATACAATGAAATCCTAAATATATATAATGACTCCAGTCCTCATTTCTATTTTTCCAAGCACCAAATGGCCACTTCCCAGTTTGGTGGCTATAATTCAGTCTGTTAATTCTCTCATGAAGGTGTTCAGATTCACAGCATGTTATGGGCTCCAACTTTCTCTGCCAACTCTGCCTTAATCTCCAGTCTGGCCAGGGCTCTTGGGGTTTGTCTTTCATGACTTGAATTTATTTTTTTCCCATAAATAATTCAGTGTTTTGCATCGACTAAGTGCCATATGCTTAATACGCAGGACCTAAGACAACGGTGTTTCCTGCATATTAATACTGGATCGGCTTTCTCTTGTTAGGGGTCCACTTAAACGGACAGCTCTGGAGATTCAGTTTTTACAATGCATTCTCTGTGTTCAGCTTGCTGATAAAATGGCAAGAAGTCTGATATCAAATCGTAAAAATGAAATATCTATAATATTGAATTACTGTTACTTTCACATGCTCAATATTCTGATCTTTTTCATGCCAGCGGTCATTTATTGACCAGGCAATAAATCAAGGCAAGATTACCAGCACATGCCTGAGGCCACAGACTTCCAGGCAGTGTTAACCTCATCAACAAAATTACTGACGAAAATGGTCATTAGCAAAGGTTTTTTTGGGGGTTTTTTTCACAGTAACGAAGATTTTAAAAAAGGCACATCATGATGTTAATTACACAGTTTTAATTAAATCTATTGTTAACAAAATATAACAAGAAAAACAACAAAGATAATGACAATGATAATCCAATCATAGTAATGGATTGACCTGTGTGAGCTGAAGCTGATGTGAATGAATACTGGTCAACTGTGCTTTAATATATTGAGTCAATATATTTCATATGACAATAATATATACATAATCTGTAAAATATAATTACAGATTTATGTACAACAATATTATCTTACATGCTACATGTTAATATCTACAACATAGAGAAAACACAATATTATTTTACAATACTACTCATCATAACTTTATTTCAGGAGATGGTTTCGTTTGAATATTTGGTTTAGTTTTGCATTTGTTCTTGTGAACTAAAATGCATAATTTAATCGCAAAATTAGATGTGATTAATAGCAATAGATAAATATAGCAATACGAAATACTGAATAAATTTGAAAATTAAAAATTTATTTAACAATGCTCCTACCGAGCAGTCCCCCAACCGATGTTTTGCAGAAAATTGTATGCGCTTTTTAGCACAACTCTCTTGATCTGACATTTGAGTGCTGCGATACGTGCAAGAACGTAATACCACTTTTTAAAAAAAATTGTGGGTAGTTTAAGGTGTTGTTTAAAAAACAAGTCTTTAGAACTGGCTTTTTTTTTTCCTTCCACTGCCTCACATCTCACATTTTTAAATGGAAAAATACGTTCTGTGTCAGGGTTCCAATTTGTCCTGCTAAACCTTGAAAAAGTCTCAGGTTACAAATGTAACCTTTGTTCCCTGAGAACAGGGAACGAGACGCTGCATCAGCTTCGACGCTACAGGGAACGCCTCCGGCGTGACAGGTGCCTGAAATCACAATCAAAAAATGTCAATCCTATTGACCAGCGACAGCCTCTGACGCCAGGAAGTATAAAAGGGCGCCTTGCCAACATGACAGCATCCGATCGTCTGAAGAGACTGTTTTCGGCAGGCAGGCCCTGCGGCATGGCAAAGCGACGCAGCGTCTCGTTCCCTGTTCTCAGGGAACAAAGGTTACATTTGTAACCTGAGACGTTCCCTTTCGAAAGGGAACTCGCGCTGCTCAGCTTCGACGCTACGGGGAACGATATACCCACGCCGCCATGCCGACGGGAGTGCATGCCCACTGGCAGTGACAACTGTCAAGACAAGCAAATTCTACTGAAAAGCCTGAACCACTCCACTTCTGGTCACGTTAGGCTGTCAGTGACAGCGCTCCCTACGGTCATAGCCCAAGCTATCGCCAAAGAAGGAACCTTCACACACATGAGGTCCTTCCCAGGCCCTGCTCGAAGGCCTGGAACCACCCATTCGACTTAGAAGGGGTTCCTTTAAGGGAACGTGGCAAGGGAACTACGAGGGAACCCTATGCCAGTCACTATTCGGGAGGTTCTCACCGAATGCCACCAGGGAGACCTGACCAGGTGACCCAGTCTGTTATGGGACACGTAATACGGTCAACCCTGTCTGTATAGTACAGAGCCTCTGGTACTTGCCTCCGAAGAGGCATCCCGCTAGGGTGCTGCAAGAAAGGCAGTGACATCCACTAGCCGGACCTCAGAGACGGGTTATCCCGGAGAGCAACTCTCAGCGAAGTGCTTTATAACCCTTGATAGCGAGGGGAGTTTAGCCGCTCGATCCTCGGATCTACCAAGCACTTATTTTAAAACGTGCTTAGGAGGCCAGAGGCCTTACAGGCAGATCATACCAGGGAGGCCCTGCGGGGCCTACAACAAATGGATCAGCGCCAGGCGGCCGCAAGCTCATAACAGACCCTCGCTTTGAGAGGAGCTCATCAGCCTGCCCGGTAGGTAACCATGTCGTAGGCAGACTATGAAGGTCCCCTCCTGTGGGGACCGCATAGCAGCAGTGACGTCTCGTCATGCTAGGGTAAGGACACCGCCTTCAGGTCTCGCGAACGGCCAGAGACTGGCGCCTGATAGCAGGTGACCACTAGCTGTCAGCGTAAAGCCAGTTGTGCGTTCCCGCACAGGGAAGTCGTTCCCCAGGGAGGCCGAGAGGGGCCTCCACCTGGCAACCCGTGCCGACTGCTTGCGTGTCCAACAGTGGAGCTCGCTGTCAGGAAGGCCAACCGGGCCTGATACCTGATCGCAGTCGTGCTAGCCCTCGAGGTAGCTGGGAAGACCAGGGACTCGCTCCATCAGGGAGGCCTAGCGGGCCTACCACCTGTCGAATCCCACAGGAAAGCCCTGTGCAGCTTGCCTGATAGCATCCCATGCTACGATCCGTTACCGAAACTGGGGACCGGGGAACGATTTCAGGGAGGCGCAGTGCCTCCACCTGATAGCAGAACATGCCGCCCATAGCCAGAATGTGCTACTCATAGCACTTCATGGTCACCGCCTCAGCAGCTGCACTCAGGGAGGCTGGTTGAGGCCTACTACCTACTAGCACTCGTGCTAGCCATCCAGTGACTGGAGCCCAGGAACGCCCCCACAGAGGAGGTCAGGTGAGCCTGCTTACCCCACAGCAGGCCCTTAGGGAGGCCAGGTACTGCCTACCACCTACTAGCAGCTTGTACCAGCCGTCGAGGGACTTAATGCCACCTCAGAGACGGGTCTCCTCGGGGGAGACCAGGCAGCGCCTGCTGACCACAGCAGGCTCTCAGGGAGGCCAAACGGGCCTACCACCTGAGCGAAGGTAACCCAAACTGGGAGCCTACCCCTCAGGGCGGCCTTTAAGAAGGCTGGCTGCTGCGCCTGGGCTGACGGCAGCTGTCTGCTGCTGACGAAGCCTGGAAATCCAGTTCATACCTGGGAACTCATCCCCAAGGAGATTTATTGCTGAAAGAGGTTACTGCTGACGTCGACACCAGTGGAGAAGATCCTCCAAGGCCCACTCGTGGGCCATGGCGTCGAGACCTTCTTGCAAGGAGGCCGGTTGCCTACAGACATGAACCTAATCACATTGCCAACAGCAAGCCCTAAAGGAGCCCTAAAGGAGGTGGAGCAGAGACATAGAGCAAGGGTGAAACAATACCTTTTCTTAGAAAATATAGAACCCACCGGCCGAACCATCCTCCAGGAAGAGGCCGGGGGCCGCCAAAAGATATTCGTTGATGAATAATTTTCATCATAATTTTCGTCAACGACCTTATTTCACTGACGAAAACGAGACGATAACTAAATAAAAACTAGTGTTAGATGACAAAAACTATAAAGAAAATCAACTGTCATTTTCGTCAACAAATAAAAACGAGACAAAAATGTTAGGGAGGGACGATTAGGGAAGAGATGGGGTCAGAACTGATGTCCTGTGTAACAGATGCTGATGTAACCGCTGGAGAACACGGCACTGTTGCGCGCTCTACAGGCTCACAAATCCTCAATCCAGCGCTCCAGAGCGGCTCACAATCAATGAATAACACACATTTATGCCAGGCAATTATTTATGAACTAATGCTGATGAATAATGACAATGTTTACTTTACGATGTTTATATAGTAATATGTTTTAGACGGTTGTAACAACGCATATTTTATCTCCTCATCTGAACTTGAATGAGCAGCTGCCACTGCAACAGAGGCGCAGACATTTCAAAATAAGAGTCCGGGTGTATTTCGAGCTTGTTTATCATTAAAAGTCACGCATTATATATTCGTTTTTGCTTACACAATAAACTGTATTTAATTTCATTCCCATTTAATTCATATTCAGGAGGAAAGACCAGTATTTGACACATATTCAATAAAGTATCAGGATTATAATAGTTCACTAAAACCATTAAAAAAATCTTCATTACTTGAAATTAAATAAATGTTAACTGAAATAAAAATAAATAAATAAACAAACTTATTTGAAGCTTTAGCTTAACCTGATATGGCCTACTAACTAAAACAGAAATACAAAGTTATAAAAACTATATAGATGTTTTTAAAAAACAAACAAAAAAGTGAATTGAGCTCTTTCTTGTATTTTTAATATCAAAAACAAAATGATGTCAAAATGTCAGTTCAAGTGACAGTCGGTTATGTAATACTTAAATGCTTGATGTATTACAATTTAACTAAACTCATTAGATTTTAGGAGACTAAATCTACTGTAGTTTTAGTCGACTAAAACTAGACTAAAACTAAAAACAATTCAGGTGACTAAAATATGACTAAAACTAAATGGCATTTTAGTCAAAAGACTATGACTAAAAGTAAATAAAAATTTGCTGTCAAAATTAACACTGGCTCTGAAAGGCGAAAACAGCAGATAAAGTCTACTCGCAACCCGGCGAAAGACGCTTCATTCCGCCCCACGACCACTGGCAAAGTCGCTGTCTCCTGCAGCACCTCGACTGCGTTACTCATAACCCCAGAACGCAGAGAAGGGGGCGGGCCTTGGCCGGACGACTCTGTAACAAGACAAGGATGCATACACAAAGCCCTGTTCTTATATCAAAAGACAGGCCAGGGGCGAACGACCTTCATTAAAAGGGAATGCCCCCATCCTTGACAAAGCCTAGGCCAAGTGCTGCGACATAAGACCGCACTAGATCTACTCAGGGCTCGGGAAAGAAATATTATCACCTCTAATATTACACACTGAGGCCCCGAAAACCCTTTTCCCAAAGCCCCGCAGAGCTGGGCGCAGATCTTACTACAGCTCGCGCATTAGCACGTACCCGGTCTTCAGCTACTTCCCACTTTTACGCTAGGAAAAAAAACAGCTCGCCCCCTACACTACAAGCCCTCGGGCAAGAGCGCGAATCAGTTACCCACATAGTGGGGAAAACATAACGCGGAGAAGGAGCAAGACTCTACTAGCAAAAGTGAGGCATTCACACACAACCACATAATGTTGCAAAGAAGATCGTTCTCAGCTTACTCACGGGGAGCTGCAGGCCCTGCGAAATCCCGCGACGATCCAAAATTTCCCCAGCAACCTCTCAGGGGAGCGACGGTCAAAAAGTCCTGAAAAACATAGTTTTGAAAATGTTTCACCCTCATAGATGGGGACTCACCAATCGCTCCACGCGGTGCGTCAAACCAGCTGTCGAGCTAGTATGCGCCCACCGTCCTGAGGGGGGCGCTTCGACAAACAAGCCAGGCGGGCCGTCAGAATCTTAAATTTTCTGCTCATCATAGGCCCACCGGCCTGATGTAAAGCGCCCAGGGAAAAAGTCAGAGGAAGGGAAAAAGCAGCATTCATCTCCACGCTCTCGGGGCCGGAGTCTGCTGCCTGCGCTGGTCCCGGTTGCCAGCCCCGGCTTCCTTTCTCTTCCGGTTGCGGGTGTCCCGCCTCTTCTGCGTCCCGGTCCTCCGCGGTGGGGGCGCTCGAGAGGCAACGCTGGCTCGCTGTTCCCGTCTCCAGCCCTCAGACTGAGACGGGAGAGGGACACCCGACTGCCTGGGCGCTGTCCCGGACCTCCGCGGTATGCATGTCCTAAATGCCGCCGAGCGCGCCCTCGCCTCTCTGAACTTTCCCACCACCGCCTCTACGGAGGTGCCGAAAAGTTCAGAGGGCGATACCGGGGCATCAAGGAGAAAGGTTCTTTCTTTCCCCCCGATGTCCACCAGGTTGAGCCACAGATGTCTCTCCGTGGCCACCATCGCCGCCATCGAGCGACCGATGGCGAAAGCAGTTTGTTTGGTGGCCCGGAGAGACAGATCTGTGGACCGGCGCAGCTTGGCTACAGCCTCAGGGGTTAGACCCACCCCCTGATCGAGGTCCCCCAGCAGGTCTGCCTGGTAAGCCTGTAACACTACCATCATGTGTAAGGCCGCCCCGGCATGACCCGCCGACATGTATGCCCTGCCGTTCAGGGGCGTTGGTTGGTCATGGGCGGAGAGATAACGGTCGCCCAACCTACTCGGACGCACGACATCACTCCTAACGCGCTGCCAGGGCAGCTGCAGTCTACCTGCAGCGCGCTCCATGACCTCCAACAGCTCCCCATACATGGGACAGGGTGGTTGAGAAGCCTCAGCCTCAGGCGCTTCATTCGCCTCCTCAACCATCCTCTGCTCAAACGTAAAAGCAGCAGACGAGGAGGAGGAGCCCAGATCCCGCTCCTCCTCCGAGGTCTGCCCCTCGCGATCTGGCTCGTTGTCTCCCAACACCACACCGGTCTCCAGACGACGAGCCAGATCCAGCTGGAAACCCCAGGTCTGTAGCCGCCGCTCAGCCTCAGCACGAGCGGGGCCGTTCCCAGCTGCTGAGCTTTCTCCCCTCGAGAAGAAAGCCAGACGAGAGCGCAAGCGTTTTCATGGGAAACCGATTGCAGTTCGCACAGGATGCTCCCTCGAGAACATCCCGTGCGTGCTCTTCCCCCAGGCAGTATACGCAGAGTGTGTGCGTGTCATCA
The DNA here is from genome assembly GCA_023566225.1 of Romanogobio albipinnatus. Classification (NCBI taxonomy): domain Eukaryota; kingdom Metazoa; phylum Chordata; class Actinopteri; order Cypriniformes; family Gobionidae; genus Romanogobio; species Romanogobio albipinnatus. The sequence goes on from CM042247.1 coordinate 22,815,120, forward strand.
GGTGTAAGGTACCTGGTACACGGATCCACGCATCTGCGGAAGTGGCGCTGCTTCTTAGCACACTTCATTTTTGTTGACGCTCCTTTCAAATGGCGATAACAGGCAAAACAGTCACTGAAGACGAAGAGATGCTGTCATGTTGGCAAGGCGCCCTTTTATACTTCCTGGCTGCACCTTGATGACGTCAGAGGCTGTCGCCGGTCAATAGGATTGACGTTTTTTGATTGTGATTTCAGGCACCTGTCACGCCGGAGGCGTTCCCCGTAGCGTCGAAGCTGACGCAGAGGGAGTTCCCTTTCGAAAGGGAACCTGTACAATTGATGATAAATTTTACAGTCCTGGAAAACACATGAAAAATTTGCGAAAATGTCAAATGTCCTGGTAAAACTTCTTGTTGCCCTGGAATTTAAGTTTATAAAAAGTTTATCACTGGCCAAAAACAGAAAAAAAGTCAGAATAGCGAGATAAAAAGTCATTTAAAAGTTATTTTTTATTCTGTGGCGGAAACAAGCTTCCTTAGTCATAATGTATTATTAAGAGCTCATATTAAAAACTCATTTTATAGTTAAGTCATGGCAATAAACCGTACGCCTTTTAAAGACTTAGAGAGCAATATATTACTCTAGGGCATGATCCTTGTTTTTATTCTCGCTGTAGTAAAATTGAAAATGTCGTGGAAAAGGATAGCTGAAAAAGAGTGGGAACCCTGTGTGTGCATGGCCCCTAAGAACCAAAAATGTGAAACATATAACATATTATAAAATATTAGCGACAGATTGCTTGCACACTGAAAAAATAATTCAAGTAAAATTTTGTTTTTGCACACATATTTTGTCAAATATAGAATTAAGTAAACTCTTCTTAACTAAGTTAAGTAAAATTAACAAAGAAAATAAGTAATTTTAACTTGGCCAGTGAAAGGTTGAATAGTTTCCTTTGCAATAGTTTTTACTCAAACAATATAACACAGAATTAAGCCTCGCTTTTAAAGTGTATGTTTTACTTAGAAACATCTAAGTAAATAACACAATATTGTGTAGACATCATATCTACGTAATAGAAGTAACTTGTGAACACAGAGACCTACTTGGTGCACAATACACAGTGACACAATATACAATGGACTGTTTTTTGAGTATGAATGTGTCATTTTGAGTAGAAAATGAACTCCAAATGTCACAAAATGGGAATGATGGGAACACCAGTATCAGAAAAGTTGAGTAGTTTTACTTAATTTTATAACAATGATATTTACGCTTTAATTTCTGCAAGCTTGAATTGAGTACTAACATAGAATTGTTTTAAAATTCTTGCCTAAACCAACCTTTTCATGTAGAAATTTGTTTTTTTTTCTGTAATTACTTCACCACAGAATAATTTTTATCAGTGCAGAACAACTTTAAACAAAATGCACAGCTGTTTTTGAATGGCTTTCAATATAGAAGCTTTTAGCATTCGGATGGTGTAATCACAACATCTTCCAAGAGGGCTAACATGCTTTGATTGGCCCTGCATCTAATGTACCATCATTCAAAATGTATAAAACATTCACACTTTCATTTGGTGACACTTTAGAATAATGGTCCATCATTAGTAGGTAATTATGCAGAAAGTAATGCAGGCCAAAATAATCATCCAGATCCCTTGTAGTTCCTGCAGAGTGACTTGGTAATACTTGAATAAAGGCATCCACACACTACAAGATAATCAGGCCAGTTTTGGGCACAATTCTCCCCTTCCAATCCTAAGTAAAGTCCCGAGCATCTTGATGGTTCTACGGATTATTTTATCAGATTTTCCTGTAGTGTGATGTGTTCACTGAGGTGACAGCAGATAAATGGCTATCCACCTGTCACTCAAAGTGGCCACGCCCTTAATTATGCAGAACTTTAATGCTTTATATAATGTAAACAAATGAGTTATAAAAAAAAATCACCCCCTCACGGTTTTCATGAAGGGCAAAATTAGCCGTATAGACCAAAACACAATTTGTACCAGGCTGTAAACATGTTTTTTTTTCTGCTGTAAAGTTGGCCATTTTAACATGGGGCTCAATGAGATTCTGCTCCCTTCTGGAGCATGTCCCTAGTGGCCAGTCGATGAATTGCAGTTTAAATCACTTCCGTATTGGCTTCAAGTGAAACTGCTGGAGGTTGCCACTTGGTATAGACAAATTCATACGAGTGAGGTCGTACAAATTCGCCACCGTACAAATATGTACAAATTGGTCGTGTGATAGCGTTGGATATACACACATACACAGAATTACAGTATTTCTGTATACCTGTCTTAGCAAGTATTCACACACACATTATGTGTTATGTCCGTGCAGTACAGTAGAACTTAATATATAGGCTGTCTGTTTCATTAATGTTTATCAAACAACTGTGGTACCATGGAAAAAAAGTTGAATATATATTTTTCCTATAGAAATTTGATGTTATTACCAGGGATTTTAAGTTATGGTTGCTAGGTGATTTTGTTTTGGAACCTTCACAAAACTTTAACTGGATTTTTCTCAAAATTGACTTTTCTGACTCTATTGACTTTAAACAGGTGTGGCTCAGTTATTTTTTGTCCTATTCAAACAAATCATACATCATTTTTATATTTCTTTTTTTTAACAAAATAATTCTCAAACTCATATTTGAAAATGTGCTAATTTCGTCGCACATTTTGAAAATCTGTTAAGATTATACTTTTTTTTTGTTTTGTTTAGGTCAGTACTAGTAATTTTTACAGCATTACTTTCTGCATAGTTACCTATTAATGACGGACCATTATTATAAGTGCTACCAGTTATTCATTTTAAAGTTTAAGCTAGTGATAAAGACAGGCCATTTGAATCTCTGCCCTGAAAACACAAGCTTTCTGTGTTCACACCTGTTTCCTGCTCTTCATCCCTTTTAACATACAACACTGTCCCTCCGGTCCCCGCAGTCTTGGCCGTATGAACACGTTAGCGATGGCAGCTTGTTGGACAGCGCTGGAAAGAGCTTCCAGGCTCCCGGCAGGAGGCTCCTTCACTGTCAGCTTTCTGTGGTGAGCAGCGTTGTGGCTTGTCACGTCTCCTGCGTAGGGCTGATCCTCCAGCCATCTGTCCTCAGTCGTCTCCTGCATGGCCCCGTCCCCTTCCCTCTGTGACACACGCAGTAATTACAAACACCAGGCCGACAGAGGCCAGCGTGGGCCGCGGCATGGAGGCCATCTCAGTTACAGTGTCACTCAGGTTACCCACCAAGATTTAGTTGCATGCATGGAGGCAATTTCGTGATGAATACGACCCCCAAAGCTTGAGAAACCGGGGATTATGGCCTTATGTTGGAAATGATGTCCTAATAAACAGAGCGTTTGGCCTTGTTCACACCGCACACAAATCTGATTTATTTGTCAAATTCCATCTGTAGAAGTGATAGTTTTTACTGTCAATTTCCAAATCTGCTTGTTTAGATGTATAATGAGGATTAAAAATGATATATATATATATATATATATATATATATATATATATATATATATATATATATATATATATATAAAATATCGATTCAAATTTCCTTTAAAATTCTAAATAAATAAAATAGAAAAATAATCAGAATATAACATAACAGACTTAATATTTATGTTATAATTTTTTTAAATACACTTTTTTTTAAAATAATGTAATATTTTTTTATCTGTTCAGACAACAAAACAATTAAATAGATTTGCCAAAACATTTAATACAATTTACATCTTTGGTTTCTTAATGTCCTCAATTTTAAAGATTTAATGCTGTCAGCAACCAAAAATTCACAGAACAAACCTAAATATTTAAACTGCTCCAAATGTACCCATTTTAAATGTAGTTGTGATTGTTTTCTCTAACTTGGGTAGTTTTGCTCATGGTGTTTAAAGGGATGAGGGCATGTCACACAACCTGTCCATGTTGGCATTTGTCTACTTTGGCTAGCGTCTAGCAGGTGATAGATGAATTTGTGCCAAAACACAACAGAGTTTGATTGGATTGGCAAAGACTTTGCACCAACAGCAGAAGATTTAGGAAGCCATTTTCTTTTCTTTTCTTTCCTTTCCAAAGTTGATACTACTTCTGCTATCCAAACTATGCATGATTATGTGATTTCTTTATTATTTTCATTTAACATTGAAGTTGAATTTTATGCTTTGCATTAAAGGGATAGTTCACCCAAAAATTTAAATTCTGTCAGTTGTTCCAAACCTGTATGATTTTATTTCTTCTGCTGAACGTAAAGGAAGATATTTGGAAGAATGTTTGTAACCAAACAGATCTTGGTGTGCCCACTCACAGCCATTGACTATTTTTTTTTTTTTTCACACTATGGTAGTCAATGGCTGCCGAGAACAATCATTCTTCCAAATATCTAACCCTAACCCTTTGTGTTTAGCAAAACAAAGAAATGTATTGTTTCTGAATGAATCAGCTCTTCGGTCATTTCTGACTGAAACATTTTCTGTTTTAAAATTTTAAAAATCACTGCTTCATCGGAATGATATGAAACTTGGTGACTTTTCTAGCATTAGGTATGTAAACACACACCAAAAAATTGTGGTCATGATTCGAGCATGCTAATTGGTCGTAAAAAAAGAAAAGTAGCGTTCATTGTCTTCGGTCATAAATGACCGACCATAGGAAATGAATGGGAAATCGGCAAAAACATAAAAATTCTCCGAATATTTGTGTGTACAATCTACAAAGCGGCCACGATGCTGAAAAAAAGTACACAGCAGTAAAGGGGAGACACTCTAAAACATCAAGAGTGTGATATTGACACATCCATTCACACACACACACACACACACACACACACACGCACACACACATGCACACTTATACACACACACCTATGAAAAACTGAACCTATGAACCACATTTTGATTTTCTAAAAATCACAGCTTCATCAGAATGATATGAAACATAAATTCACAGAAAAAAAATCTATATTTCTTACAAACAAAAAAATATCTAAAATGTTATAATAAATAGTCTTTGAGATTTTTTAAATATATATTCTATTTAATTTTTAGTTGTTCGGTCACTTATGACCGGGAAGACAACCAATGCAACCCCTAAACGAAGAGCACCAGAGGGTTAAACAAATCAGTTAAATTAATGATTCAACTACTCACTCATGAAGTTCAGCATTCAAAATTGCTTTCTGTGTAAGTACTTACTTTCCAAGCACATTCAGTATAGTATGAATATGTGTAGTGTGAATGTAATCCAGACAATCCTCATATTGTCATTGTCATGTGACTTACATCATCAGTTGCGTTGCTCCAGTGTTATTCACAACTCCTCTCCCGTGGCCTCATGGGATAGTCCATTGGACACCCAGAATTTCTCATTCGGCCAGTTTTCACCTACTGTTTTCTGAATAGCATGAATTTAGACATACATATTGTTTTTAAAGTCCACCTGGAAACAAATGCTATGATGCTTAACCCCCCGGTGAAGAATAATCTCACCGTGTTTACAACTGTGATAATGAGTGCTTACCAGGATCATCTAAACTCTGGATTTTCAAAAGTAACCCAAGTGAAGTTTGCGGATCCATTGTTGCAGTAAACTTGCAAAATGTTCTTTGAATAATAATTTATAGATGCACACTATTCTGTTATTGCAGGGACATCGACTTTACATTTTCACACCCCTAAACATGACGCGGAACAAAAACGAACTGTGATTGGTTGTTACATGTCAGTCAAACGTCCTCTTGGGCGGTCCTTGACCAATGAAAGCTGTGAAAGAGTCCACACCGTCTGCCAATAGTCTGAAGGTCTGGCTACGCAAGACTACTAATATTACTATAATCAATATATAATGTCAATATCAATATATGATATGTTTAAAAGGAAAATAAAGTGGTACACAGTTCTCTTTTCCGTCTTTCTCTTTCTCATTCAGATCACCTCAATCTCAGACTAACACTAGAACTAACACTTCCACATCCCACTAAGCTAATTCATCCCACCTGCAGTTCTTCAACAAAGCTCAGGGATTCTTTTAAGTCCCATTAATCAGATCTTTGCAGTTTAAGACAAAAGTTGACAAAGTGTTTTTCCTCTTTATCCCATCTTTGTATTCATAGCCCACAGATGACATGGACACGTGTGACTGGACACTGCAAAAGTTCACCCACACAAAACCTTTCAAATGAGCACTTACGAAAACCTGTTAGCCATCACATCGAGGAGCTAAAACTCTCATTAACATATTAAATGAAGTGTGACACATTTCGTAGGGGATGACTTCCCATCGGTAATTAGGCCCCTGAGTCAGACGCACAGCAGCAGAGGTGAGCCGCCCTTCAGCACTGACAAAAGAGGAGGCGAGTCGACTAATGAGAGAGAGCTTGTCTATGACTAAAACAGATGGACCTGTTATGTGCGAACACTAATATGTTACAGATAATTGCAGTCAGGGAAACGGTGGAAAGAAAAGGGTAAAAATGGTTAAAAAGAAATTGAACGTCAACATGACAGTGCAGGAAATTTAAGGTAGGTGGGTTTAAAAGCTCAATAAAAAATATTAATGGCATCTATTTGGTGTATGGGGGGGCTAGGAACTATACTCTCATTCTGGCGTTATAATCTAGGAACTTTGCTGCCGTACCTTGGGTGCAGCGGTGCAATGATATTAAGCAGCGCCTGAAAATAGTCCCCAACACGCTCCCTGTGTAAGCAGGTTGTCACAGCAGCAAAGTTCCTAGATTTGTCAGGGTTGGTGAAGGGAAAGGAGCGAGGACTCAAGGATGCAGAGAAAAGGGCTTTTTAATGATAATAAAACAAATAAACAAGACAAAACAAAACTACCCCGAGGGGGAAAAACAAGACTTGACTTGAGCTTGGCTTGACTTGACTTGACTTGACTTGACGGGAGCAGGGAAACATGAGGTACATTCGACGACGATTCAGCACTGGACTGCAAACACAAGGAGATTAAATAGGGAACAAACAAAGGAGGGTAACGAGGGAAGACAGGTGGGGCAAATTAACCAATAATCAGGAAACAAGGTGGGCGGGGTTAGACAATGGACACGAGCACATGGCACAAAGAAACACTTAACAAGACATGTGCTCACACCAAACATGACATGAACATGCAACTAATGAGAACTCATCAGCTGCATGTTCACACAAAACATGACAACATGACGTAGCACGTAGCCAGTGAAAAAACACCAACCACGTGCTACACAACATAAGACAAAACATGAAAGCACACGGCCGATGTAAACATGAACCGTGTGCTACACAGGACACAGACAGAAGAGCACACGCTCACATGACAAAACAAACACACGGAGCATGAATGTCCGAATCCCAACACAAAACTGAAACCCAAACTAGACCGAAGTGCTGGGATCCGAACACCACGCCCCGCACACAAAACACAAGGACAGAAGAGCACGCAGCTTGAGCATGCTCAAAGCTGTGCGCTCACACAAGACAAGACAAACAATACAGGTGTGTCAGGGCTCTGTCACAAACCAAGAGTAAACTAGACCGAAGTGACAGAACCCTGACACTACCCCCCATCAAAAGGGACGCCACCTGGCGTCCCTAACGAGGGACACCAAAACAAGAACGGAACAAGATAACAAGACAGATACACAGACAAACACAAGACAGGAAAATCAAAACACAGAGACAAAGAGGGGAGGGAGGGAGGGGAGCCAAGTCAGAGCCAGCAGGACAGCAAAGAACATCACTAGCATAGACCAGGGAGGGAAGGGGGGGTTGAGCCAGGGAGGCTCAGGCGAGTCTGGAGTCCCGGCAGAAGGCCAGGGCGGAGCAGGAGGGACGCACCAGGGTGACTCCAGCCAGTCAGGGCCCCCGGCAGAAGACCAGGGTGGTGCCGGAGGGACAGTCCAGGCGGGCTCCGGCAGATCTGGAGTCCTGGCAGAGGACCAGGGTGGGACCGGAGGGATGGACCAGGCGGCCACCAGTGGTTCAGGAGTCCTGGCTGAAGGCCAGGGTGGTGCCGGAGGGACGGACCAGGCAGGCTCCGGCGGGTCAGGAGTCCTGGCTGAAGGCCAGGGCGGTGCTGGAGGGATGGACCAGATGGGCTCCGGCGGTTTAGGAATCCTGGCAGAAGGCCAAGGTGGTGCCAGACGGACGGGCCAGGTGGGCTCTGGCAGGTCTGGATGGCTGACTGGGACCCTCCCAGGAATCAGGACAGGAGCCGGAGGCAGGACAGGACACAGGACGGGAGCCAGAGGCATGACCGGATGCAGGACAGGAGACAGAGTCAATACCAGACATTGATCAGGGGCCGGAGACCTCACCGGCCTCGGGTCAGGGGCTGTTGCTGGCAGGGCAAAGCGAATGGGTGGTGCGGGCAGCGCAAGACGCCTGGGTGGCTCGGGCAGGAAAAGACGCCTGGGTGGCTCGGGCAGGGCAAGACGCCTGGGTGGCTCGGGCAGGGCAAGACGCCTGGGTGGCTCGGGTAGGGCAAGACGCCTGGGTGGCTCGGGTAGGGCAAGACGCCTGGGTGGCTCGGGCAGGGCAAGACGCCTGGGTGGCGCCTCTGGGCCGGCAGCAAGCTCTGGGATGGCCTCTGGGCCATGTAGGATGGAGGAAGCCTTCTTCCTCCTCCTCCTCCCCCTCCTCCGAGAACGAGGCGGTGGTCGGGTGCTTACCACCTCCGGGGGAGCTGCAGCCTCTTCGGCCATCTCTGGGGGAACTGCAGTGCTGACGGACGCCTCTGGGGGTGCTGCAGCTTCTACGGCCGCCTCTGGGGGTGCTGCAGCTTCTACGGCCGCCTCTGGGGGTGCTGCAGCTTCTACGGCCGCCTCTGGGGGTGCTGCAGCTTCTACGGCCGCCTCCGGGGAAGCTGCAGGCTCTTCGGCTGCCTCCGGGGGCGCTGCAGCGTCTACAGCCGCCTCTGTGGATGCTGCAGAGTCTTCGGCCAACTCTTGCAAACCTGCAGCGGACACACACAACATGGGCAAACCTGCAGGGTGTGTTGCCCCCACTGGATTGGAGACAGTTGAGTCGGGCCGGCTCTTTTTCCTCCTCCTACTCCGTTTCCGGGTCATCGGAGGGCTGGGGCTTCCACTGACTGCCGCCTCTGGGGGAGCTGGAGTGCTGACAGCCGCCGCTGGAGGAGCTGCAGCATCAATGGCTGACTTAGTCACCTGGTGAAAGAGAAACTCCACAAACTCCCCAAATGTCAGGTGATCCAGCTCTCTCATAACCCACCAGTCACGGGGCTCATCAAGGGCGTAGTTGAAAAGGTCCTTGAGAGCAGCGTTGTTGAACCCCAGACCCTCAGCAGCGCTGCTGAATTCCAGGGCAAACCTTCTTAGATCAGCCCCCTCTTGGTGAAGGGAGCTCAAGGCCCTGAACTGGAGCATGCGCTGGTAGAGAGGGCTGGAGACAGTGGAGGCTGGTGGATGGGGTGAGCCCTTCTTCTGCTGAGTCCTCATTTTGGCTGAATCGTTCTGTCAGGGTTGGTGAAGGGAAAGGAGCGAGGACTCAAGGATGCAGAGAAAAGGGCTTTTTAATGATAATAAAACAAATAAACAAGACAAAACAAAACTACCCCGAGGGGGAAAAACAAGACTTGACTTGAGCTTGGCTTGACTTGACTTGACTTGACTTGACGGGAGCAGGGAAACATGAGGTACATTCGACGACGATTCAGCACTGGACTGCAAACACAAGGAGATTAAATAGGGAACAAACAAAGGAGGGTAACGAGGGAAGACAGGTGGGGCAAATTAACCAATAATCAGGAAACAAGGTGGGCGGGGTTAGACAATGGACACGAGCACATGGCACAAAGAAACACTTAACAAGACATGTGCTCACACCAAACATGACATGAACATGCAACTAATGAGAACTCATCAGCTGCATGTTCACACAAAACATGACAACATGACGTAGCACGTAGCCAGTGAAAAAACACCAACCACGTGCTACACAACATAAGACAAAACATGAAAGCACACGGCCGATGTAAACATGAACCGTGTGCTACACAGGACACAGACAGAAGAGCACACGCTCACATGACAAAACAAACACACGGAGCATGAATGTCCGAATCCCAACACAAAACTGAAACCCAAACTAGACCGAAGTGCTGGGATCCGAACACCACGCCCCGCACACAAAACACAAGGACAGAAGAGCACGCAGCTTGAGCATGCTCAAAGCTGTGCGCTCACACAAGACAAGACAAACAATACAGGTGTGTCAGGGCTCTGTCACAAACCAAGAGTAAACTAGACCGAAGTGACAGAACCCTGACAAGATTATTATGCCAGAATGAGAGTATAGTTCCTAGCCATATCGGCCTAGAAAATTGCAACTTTTCATTTTCCATCGGTCTTAGTACACAATGTAACTACAGAAGAGTCAAGTTTTAAATAGGCAAAATATCGAAACTATTTGGTCATTTTTTTGAGAGAGATGCTAACGGTCTAATCAGATTCAATGATCTATGCTAAGCTATGCTAAAAGTGCTACCGCCAGACCCGGAGATCGGCTGAATGGATTCGAAATTTCTAATTATTGGAGGGGACTTGACCCCCTCAATGTCTATGGTGGTTACAGCCCTGTGTGGTGTGATGGTCCAATAATGCAATTCGTAAAAATGTTTTGAAAAATTGTAAAATGACAACTTTAAAAACCTTTCCTAGGTGAATCCATTTAAAGGAAAGTAAAGGGAAACGGCAGTTGAGAGCTCAGATAAATGAAAAATGCAATGCACATGGTACTTACCTTGTGAAATGTCTGAGGCACTTGTTTTTTTCTTTGCTAGCTAATCATGGTTTTCATTAAGCCCACAAATGGTATAGCCTTGAAATAAGCTTTGTACATTTAAATCCAATTAAAATAATTGTAAAGTAGCCAATATTAGCACCTTTCATAAACTCTGAATTCACAATTACATTTCAATGCAGTCATTGATCTATAGTTTCCAACACCATTGTGCTAGAGATAAAGTACCTAAAGAATGAGGATTCTAGTTTAATATAATGTGACTCGCATTGAAAATGAGTTCAGAATGACTATTTCCAAATGCAGTTTGCAGATGAAACTAATGTTTAACTGGTTAGCATGGCCCCCCTCTGGTTTTGGTTGATGCCGTGTGGTGACAAATCAGGTCCTCCTCAAAATCGGGTCTCTTTTAGGACCCCAAGCGATCCCATTGGCTCAAATTAATAAGCACTTTTGTTAGCTACTGATTACAATTCCTACAAAATCATGTTATGATAAATGCTGTTTGAACTACGTTATAATGACCATTACTGTCTGTACTTAGCTTATGTACTAGCATAGCATACAGATACTCGATTAGCCTGATAGCTTCGTTTATACACGCATTTGCACTTCTCCTACATGTATTCACAATCATCTTTAATATAATTACTAAATTAAGTGTTAAATGTCCAAATATTTAAGTTATATAATGATGTTAATTTATTCACTTAATAGAATATTATTATTATAATTAATTAATTGACAGTTTATCAAGTGAAAGAAACGTTCAATTTGTTGTATTATGCACTATACAGTTACCTATACATATTTTAAAGGAACACACCACTAATTTTGAAAATAGGCTCATTTTCCAACTCCCCTAGAGTTAAACAGTTGAGTTTTACCGTTTTCGAATCGAGGCACAAGGCACAAGGCACGCTTCCTGCACGTGCAAGCAGGTTGTCACGTTGGCTATGTTGAAGGAAGTTAGCCTATTTTCAGGCGCTGCGTAATATCATTGCGCCACTGCACCCATGGTACGACAGCAAAGTTCCTTGATTATTACGCAGGAATGAGAGTATAGTTCCTAGCCATATCAGTCTAGAAAATCACAACTCTTCATTTTCTGTCGATCTAAGAGCACAATGTAATGAGCCTATTTTCCTTTAAATTAATATTGTTTGTATATTAGTATAATCATTAACTGATAGTTGATAGATACTGAGGGAGGACCTGATATATCATGACACTTCAACTATACACTGACAGCAAAAAAGCATTTTTCTCCATTGACAACCATTCGAAAATATCTGTGTAATCTGACGAAAAAATATATTTTTAGAAGAAAATATGTATTTTTAAATCATGTTATATAATAATAAAATAAAAGGTAAAATTCTTGTAAATTAATGTCTTTTTAAGATAAGGTATTAAGTGTCTCTCTGGTTTGCTCAAAAAGCTTTTTTCTTCTATTATTTCATCATCTTCTTGGGGTTGGGAAGGCTCTTTAAATGTTACAAATGTTATAAATTACATAAAACATGTACATAAAAAGTGTTGTAAGTGTGCTCTATGTAATTTTTTTTTGAGGTTTTGCTAGCATAAATAGCCACTTTAGCCTTTTAGTGCAGAGAAGTAATCAGGTTTTTTTGCATCAGAAAACATGTGCAGGGCATGTGTGACATGGTTGAATAAAATAAAATAATAAAATAAAATAAAGTTCAAAGCAAAACTTAGAATGACCACTTCTTGAATGACAAATTCTTGAATTTGAATTTATAGAATGCTGCCTATATGGAGATTGTAATTAGATATTCAGTTGACTTACAAATATTGATTATTCAATCTGATAGTAGCCATGTAGTTCACAAACATGCTGTCGTGCTCATGTTCAAATGCTAATTGGGTTACATAGCAGGTTAATTGATTTATCATACAGGGTCATTTCCCTGAGAAAATAATAAGGGTGCATGGGATAAGCTGTGCTATTTCTTTTTCTTTTTTGTTACTTAACTTGTCCTCTATGCGAGAAGAAATAAGATACAAGTAAATCTGATATGCCTAATCATATTACTTTGGTTTTAAAAGGCCTGCTTTTTTACATTGTCAATAATATATTTTTCTAGACCTGAATAAATTTAATTTGACATACATCTAATTTTACCAGTGTAGAAAATGTACTTTGACACAAGCATTTAGGTACTAAAAACAATTACGATTATCACGTTTCTCATGTGTACTGTATCTCAAATCAAATATGACTATATGACAGGCTCTTTCTAAATATATTGAAAGTGTCTTTCTTTCAATAACTGCAGATTGATGGAGTGCCTCATCTTACCCCACTCCCCCTATAGATTTTCATGAGATTGTGTACATGTGTACTGAAAGGCTTGTGTGCTCTTTTGGGATGTTTGCACATCATCAGCGCTCTTTTGCACGCTGTGTGCAGTGCATTGATGAAAATAGAGGGTTTGTGCTGCGTTTTGATTAAACCTTCCCTATTTACCCCACTTTCAATTAGGAAGGCAGTCTGTGTTAGACGCTGCGCTTTGAAAGTCAAGAAAATCTAGATTATAATATCTCTCTGCAATCATATTGTCTATTCAATGGAGAGCAGAACAATACCACATGCGTGTTTGCATTAATGATGCAAATTTGCTTTCCAGAGGCTCCCGACCAAACATATTTCACACTTTTTGTGGTTCTAATAAGCACTAGGGATGTAATTCCGCTCTCGGGGGTTTCATTTTTTCTCTGAGTAGATTTACTTTGGAAAAAAAAAATCAATTTGGTCTTTACAGTAGTTGTGCACATTGGGAATTATATCCTGTGACCTTGCTGCAGGATAGCTGATTTACTTGGCATCGATCTTCACTTTTTTCCCCCTGCATGCTTTGTTGAGCTCATCTCATACAGCTAATAGGCTATTCCTAACAATCTAATATTCAGCACATGTATATAGACATTACACAGAGTGACTATACAATACGGACAGGTGCTTTCATAATGAATGCATCATACAGTCCTGCACTTTATGGACTCTTAATAGTAGCACTTCATTGAAGCATTTGCTACATGACGTCCCTGTGCTCAGCTGGAAATGAGTTTGCACAGATGTCTGTTTTTATGCCCTGTTTGACCTCAGCAGTCCATCGGGGTTCATCGTAACCTTGTCAGTTTGACTGTCGAGTGACAGTAAAAGATAAGCATATAAAACTAAGATGAAGGTCAAGAATGCAGCTTGTCCATCTAAAAGGCCCATGTGAGAGCAAGAAGTACTAGCGCTTTATATATTTAATCTAAATGTACAGAATAAGTGCTAAAAGTCAACATGAAATGCTTGTAAAAAGTGGGTGTTGTATACAAGATTGTGCCACATGGTTTTATGGGTAAAATATGAGGTGACATCATCCGGAAAGGAAAGTCGTTTAGTGGCGGACATTTTGTTGATTTTTTTTTAAATATAATATACACTGATTTCTTGTATCTCAACCTAAGTGTATAAGGAGTTTATAGGGTTTTATTTTATTTTTATTCCATTTTATTGAAGGTGTGTGATATTTGAATTAATTTGAGTTACTGCAGATGTAGTTCATTTTATGAAATTGAAATGTATAGCTGTTTAGGCCCAGGATTTCCTAACACAAATGAAAACATGTTTTCAATCATTCTGACTTATTTTGTGATATTTAACCTTCATTTGAAACCTTTTGTCTTTTGGTTTCGGGCCAGTGCATGATATGTTTTGGGGGAATGAAATCGCCCTATTCTTGCTCATTTGCCAAAAAAAAATTACAGTCTTATTGTCTCCTGAGAAATTCGTGTCAGTCTGTTTTTCAGGTGAACTCTCTCAGCATAATTACATGAAAAAATGCTTACACCTCAGCCTCGAGATGCAATTAGTTCCCATTTGCATTTTGATTTAATGCATCTAAATGGGGTTATTTACAGGAGTTTCCATGCTATACCGTTTTTAATATATCATGCAAATGAGCAACTCAAAAAGACTTTCTAGGCACATGTCTAATTTCTACATGCCCATTTCAGAAATGCATTCATTAGAGTAAAATATGGCTGCCTGTTCACATTTTTATTTGTACAGACCCTGAGGCGACTAACTTAAATAAGCGTCTCATTAAAAGTGCCCTCGAATGCTGTATCGTTGGTGGCAGGATTCTTAGACAATGATTGTGCCTGTCGGTAAAAGTTTTGATTTAAGAGCTATAATTACCATTCAGTTCAGACAACCATGAGTTTCACTGGAATAAAGTCCCTGTGAGCAATCCAGACACTGTGCAGTGCTTTACAAAGTGAAGGGAAGTGGGAAATGTTCATTGAGGGTCATGTGACATGTTTAAATTGTTTTGCATGCCAAAAAAAAAACAAATTAAATGAAAAAAGTGTCCACAATAAAGTAAAGGAAAAGTATAGTGCAAGAAATCCATGTTCTTAGAAACGTATTATTTGTATTTATGTTGGTTATCTTTATTTTTTATATCCATGAAATTTTTAATCCAATCACTCTAAACATTTTATGTAGTAACATGTAGTGTAAAAGGTATATTTTTCCTTACACCGTAGTTAATACATGTACACACCTCAACCCTTAAATGCATACCTCGGCTCGGGTCTTTAGCGACCCGGGACGTCATTCACTACCCTCCTCCTCATTCGTTTTTTTAAGTTAGACATCAACCTTCTTAGTATTCCTCAATCAATCCATTTTAAACAATATAACATGACTGTTTTTCAACTAGTTTTTTGTCAAAACTGTATAGGGTCGCTAACAACCCGTGGTGTGTATGATTATACGTATATTTTTTTCTGCACAATATCAATTGAATCTATAATGACAAAATAAGTGCAATTCACCTTTATTCCACAAGGTGGCAATGTCTGATACACAATGATGAAGTGACGTTTCACTCATAGTGACCTCAGACAGAAAACGAAACAATAATAATTATAATCTGCAAAACTTGAAATGACTCAGCGATTTACTGCAGAGCAAGTACT
The DNA here is from genome assembly GCA_023566225.1 of Romanogobio albipinnatus. NCBI lineage: Eukaryota > Metazoa > Chordata > Actinopteri > Cypriniformes > Gobionidae > Romanogobio > Romanogobio albipinnatus. The sequence continues at coordinate 22,830,876 of CM042247.1, forward strand.
GAACACAATCAAATATTAGTGTCACTGTCACTTGAGATCACAACAGTTGCCCCACAAAAATATTACAATTAACTTTTATTCAAAAATACACAAATACAATTAGAAAAAAAATCATCATCACAGAATAGGTGTATTCAAGTCAAAATTACATTTTGTATGTATTTTTGAATAAATTTATAGATGACTCTGCGGCATTTAATTAGTTGAAATCATCTTACAACTAGAAAACTACTCTATCGACATCTCCAAAAGCACATCTCCTCACCTCTTAACCATCTCTCATACGTGCACAAGGAGTGTCAATCCACACGGATGTGGATATTATTTGTATTAGCAGGATGATGCTAAATTAAATCCCCCGAATCAGCACTTGAATGCAAACAGCGTGTGATTATTTGGTCCTCTCATGCAAAGCATAATCTTTGTGAAATTGATTTAATAGTTGTTTAGTGAGATGCCTACAAATAATGAATGATCCTTCCAGACAGGGAGAGCTTTGTTGAAATTAATTTACTTTGTGCAGAACATTAAGTCCCTATGCAAATATCACCCTTTTTTACACACTTTCCTGATATTCTCAAATATCATTTAACTTTTTTTAGAAATGCTACAAGGACAAATGCGGCCCTCTGCCATATGGTTCAGAGCAGCAATTCCATCTATGTCTCAAAAAATTGTATTTGTACAGCATCGGTAATTGAAATTAATCGTATAATTTGCATATGGAATCACGTTAGTAATTGCTTGTTTATTAGCACTCTTGCTCACTATGTCTATTTACTGTTCTTATGTAATGAATGATGAATTGGGCTTATTTCTGTTCCAAATTAGTGTCCAAAACAATTAGATATGAAGCATGGGAATTTTTGATTGTGTATTCCTTTATGAATGCAAGTTTATACCTCATCTGAAACTTTTCCAGTCTGCACAAAAGAAAATATATATATATAAAAATGTTACAGCAGATGGTTTCATTTGCATGTGTGCATGTAATCACAGAGCAATTGCTTATTTATAATAGTATTCAAATGTATCTGACCTTGAGTGTCTGCTTAAACAAACTCCTCTTTGTGGCTTCACACCTTTAATTAGCTAATTATTTCAGACATACTTCTCTGCCTGCGCTAGACTTCTGTCTGCGTAAGAGTTCTGTTCTCGTACCTGTTCGGACAAAGGTCATAATGCTCTATATTTGTACATTTCTAATTTTCTCCATTATTGCTCCTTGAGTTGCGACTAAGGCTATGATCACAATAGCATGCTAGCATCCCTAGTAAAAAAATAAATATGCTAAAATGTATTTGAAACATGTTTATTGTAAAATACACTACAAATACATTTACATATTTAATATAAATACCCTGCAATTACACTTTTGGTATACTGAATTGGTTTACTTAAATATTCTAAATTGGAACAACTAATGATAATGTTCTTAAGTTATCAAGAAGTAGTGCTGAGGTCCAACTAAAGATATACAGATATGAGCATATGAGGCATAACATTGATTATCACAAGAAATAGTTTCAGCCCGTGTTTTCTTTTTTATTTCTTTGTGGGATACTTAAATTGGAAGTAAATGGGACCAATTTTAGGAGCATTTAAAAGCAGAAATGTGAAAAGTATAATTTTATAAAAGCATTTACATTAATTATTCTGTTAAAAACGTGTATTATTTGAGCTGTAAAGTTGTTCTCATCATTTTTACAGTAATTTTATCGATTGTGGCATTATGCGCTCTCAGAAAAAAGAAGTACTGTACACTTTAAGTTTAGTTTTATGACTTAAAGTAAGCGTAAGTACATTTCAGATATATTTTCAAGTATACTCTATGTAGTAAGTATACTAAACTTGTTTATTATTTGAGCTGGTCTCATAATTTTACAGTCATTTTAGGGATGATGGAGTTACGCTCCCTTACATAAAGTTAATTGCATTACTTTAAGTAAACTTAAGTAAAGTTAACGTATATTTTCCAAGTAAAATGTATGTAGTAAGTATATTAAAATCAATGTACTCGTAGTAGTAAACTTTTAAGTGTACAAGTTATTTAGTTTTTTTGTTGTTTTTGTTTATTTGTTTATTAAAGTCTACCCTGACATACTCTCAGTGAACTAATAATAAAAGTACCATAGTACCATCATACTTATACTTTACTATGTATATGTTACTTTTGAAATTTAAGTATACATTTTTATACTTCAAATATACTTGAACTGTAAAATTGGATATAACTTTACACAGAAAAGATTTTTTTGGAAACTCTCTATCATTGGCATGGTAATGGTAATGGATATATCATATGTTATATGTTAATATGTTAATGTATTTGTTATTGGCGGTAAAGATCTGCCAACACTATCTCATGACCAATTTATACGTATTTGTACAAGGTGGCTAATTCCTACAAATTCGTGTGACCTCACTCGTATGCATTTGTACGATTTGTCTATACTGCAGTGATGAGGTTTTAGGGGCGGGTTTGGGAATCATACGAATTGACCAACTCTTCAAATGTGTACGATTTAGGTTACGAGTGAGGTTGTACAAATTACGAATTAGCCACCTTTAAAATATGTACGAATCGTCATGAGATCGGGTTGGATCTGCTACACTGCTGCAGAGCAAGTCCTGAGACATGCTATTGGCAATACATTTACAGACATTGCTGTGAGCACGTAATGCTGAATACACACCAAAATATTTTTTTACACCTTATAAGATTTTCAAAATGTGATAGACCACAAACATGAGGACAAATAATCCTCGATTTCACAGTTTTTTCTCCTATAGTGTGTGGTGTGCCATGATGTGACAAAGACAGCACACCACACATGAACAGATTTTCAACCAGAGTCCCGACTGTAAACACAGGAAATCTCGCAAAATCTCGCGAGACTTCATAATAAGCATGGCGGATAATATGCAGGAAGAAATTGCGATGATAGTGTTTGGAATGATTTGATTTGATTGGCACAAATATCGATTTAGATCTTGATTCAGTATCAATTCATATTGCCTACTGTACATATAAGGGAAGTTAGCCTTTTTAGCACTATTTTAAACTTTTCTTGGCTTAAATAATATTTGCTTGCATTCATTAATATTCATTTGTGTGCGCTTATACACTCACCTAAAGGATTATTAGGAACACCTGTTCAATTTCTCATTAATGCAATTATCTAATCAACCAATCACATGGCAGTTGCTTCAATGCATTTAGGGGTGTGGTCCTGGTCAAGACAATCTCCTGAACTCCAAACTGAATGTCAGAAATAGAAAGATAGGTGATTTAAGCAATTTTGAGCGTGGCATGGTTGTTGGTGCCAGACGGGCCGGTCTGAGTATTTCACAATCTGCTCAGTTACTGGGATTTTCACGCACAACCATTTCTAGGGTTTACAAAGAATGGTGTGAAAAGGGAAAAACATCCAGTATGCGGCAGTCCTGTGGGCGAAAATGCCTTGTTGATGCTAGAGGTCAGAGGAGAATGGGCCGACTGATTCAAGCTGATAGAAGAGCAACTTTGACTGAAATAACCACTCGTTACAACCGAGGTATGCAGCAAAGCATTTGTGAAACCACAACACGCACAAGCTTGAGGCGGATGGGCTACAACAGCAGAAGACCCCACCGGGTACCACTCATCTCCACTACAAATAGGAAAAAGAGGCAATTTGCACAAGCTCACCAAAATTGGACAGTTGAAGACTGGAAAAATGTTGCCTGGTTTGATGAGTCTCGATTTCTGTTGAGACATTCAGATGGTAGAGTCAGAATTTGGCGTAAACAGAATGAGAACATGGATCCATCATGCCGTGTTACCACTGTGCAGGCTGGTGGTGGTGGTGTAAGGGTGTGGAGGATGTTTTCTTGGCACACTTTAGGCCCCTTAGTGCCAATTGGGCATCGTTTAAATGCCACGGCCTACCTGAGCATTGTTTCTGACCATGTCCATCCCTTTATGACCACCATGTACCCATCCTCTGATGGCTACTTCCAGCAGGATAATGCACCATGTTACAAAGCTTGAATCATTTCAAATTGGTTTCTTGAACATGACAATGAGTTCACTGTACTAAAATGGCCCCCACAGTCACCAGATCTCAACCCAATAGAGCATCTTTGGGATGTGGTGGAACGGGAGCTTCGTGCCCTGGATGTGCATCCCACAAATCTCCATCAACTGCAAGATGCTATCCTATCAATATGGGCCAACATTTCTAAAGATTGCTTTCAGCACCTTGTTGATTTAATGCCACATAGAATTAAGGCAGTTCTGAAGGTGAAAGTGGGTCAAACACAGTATTAGTATGGTGTTCCTAATAATCCTTTAGGTGAGTGTATAAGTATCATTAAAATTATTAGGATCTAAGTTATTAACATTTTAAAATTTCACATTTAAAGAAATCTAGTGTTTGATAAGTATTTAAATGCAAAACCTAAAAATAAGTATTAAACAAAAATAGAGAACATTTATTTAATTCGAAAATAGTGTAAAAATTGACATTTGATCACCAATGAGTATGAGTGTGACCAATTAGTAAGGAATACCTGAGGGGGCTAAGAAAAACATTAACATTAATGTAACAATGTTGAATCTATCATCACTCGTAATAAAACGATACTGTAAATGTGGTTGACGTAATAATCAATGCAAACTATGTTGTACTGTTTACCAAAACTTGCTGCAAATACCTGTATAGTGATGTGAAGCTGTTGTGTATCCGCTAAGGCTAAGCCTAAATGTATCAGCGCTGCTTTGTGTGGAACTATTGAGCGCTCCATGCACCACGTGATTGCGCGCACCACCGGGAGATGAGAGCATGTCGCAACTCTGTTTTCCAAGCCTCTGGCTTTAACTGTTATGCCACATTAATGCCTAAACGCTATTTATTGTTTGAATTTCGTGTTCAATTTTAAAAGCTTAGACTTTCAAGTTTCATATCAAAAGCAGGTTTGAGAGAAAGAGAGAGAGAGACGCATGAGTGACAGAGAGATGGAGGGAGAGCAGGGAAAGGAAATGAACGAATACGCTGCGTGTTTTAAATAGCGTTAAAAACTTAATGAATTATGACGCGCACACTGATGTTACAGAGTGAGCTAGAGGTGAGTAGCCTAATGGTAAAAAAAATCACACTGCTATGTTTTTTTATAATTGTTGTTCTCATTTGTCTCTTGGAAAATAGATATTATTCTCTTTGATATTGCCTTATTAAATCAACTTTAAATAATTGTTTTATAGTCAGAGTTTCTTACAGTTCATAACTGCACATCTCTCAGTGTGCTTTCTGATTGGAAATTATTTCGTTTCACGTGAGTGTGCACGCGTTTGTCCTCGGGGTTCCCCCCCACACATCAGGATTTCTGATCGTAAATATTCAACATGTTGAACGGCTGCAACGTTCTTCCGAGCAGGTTCGGACACTTTTAACACACTTCACACCACAGGAAAATCTGAGAAGATAATCTTTAGAACCATCAAGATATTCGGGACATAGCTAGCCCAAAATCAGCCCGATTATCTTTTGGTGTGTACCCAGCATAAGACATGCTGCTGCTGCTGCTGCTGCTGCTGCACATGTAACATACATGAATTAAGCTCCGCAGCAGATCTATACAGGTGGAGCTGGGGGAGGTGGAAGGTTTTTAAAAGCGTGCTGCAGACTGCTAACAGCAACAGTACAGGTATTTGTTTTAACGTTGAGCTGCAGCTCATTGGCCACTGATGAAACATGATGATGATGATGCGTTCGCTACCAAATGAGTTAAAGACCTATCAGCCTGTGCCATCTAGAGTTTCATGCCAGAACTAGGTAATTTGGCTTACAATATTATGCCACAAGTGCTAAGAAACAGTCAACCTGTACTGAACCCCGAATATCCCGTTAATCTTCAATTTTAAATCTAGAGTGATGTCAATTTCAAAAGTTTCAAAATTTGAATTCTGTTTTGTTCTCTCTGTCTGTCATCTGCTTTCTCAACAAGGAAACTGCATGCCCATCTCACATGTTGCTCTGTGATAATGAGCTCAAATGTTGAAATGTGCTAATTTAGAGGGATATACAAAAATAAACGTTCTTCAAACAATTTTCACACATATTTGCCATGTTCTTCAAACAGACTGTAGTGTCAGAAAACGCTTGCTTGCACACAATATTTCACATCTGAAACTGTGCCTGTGAGAAAGACCAAGGCAGTTTGCTTCCTTGTCTACATCCTGAGATGGGATCCATCCTCAAATCACCAACCCACATTTTATTTAGTATGTAATATGAGAGAACTTCATAAATGGAGCCTCTAAGGGGTCGAATGGGAAATGAGCATAAGATGGGTTGGTTTTAAGTTAGAAGAAGAGCGCAATGATGAAAGAGGATGAAACTGAGAACTAACTTGATGTGTGGTGCTGCACTAGTGTTCTTGAAGTAGGCTCCACCTGGGAAATGCACTGCAAAATCATTTTTAATCACTATTTTTGTCCTGTTTTCCTGTAAAACATATCAAAGCATTCTTGAAACCAGATATATTTACTTGGGAGGCAAAACTGCAAAAGAAATTAGGATTGGTCCTGTTTTAAGCACTAACCTCCCTACATTTTTGTAAGATTTAAAACAAGAAAATAAAAAACAGCCATTGGGACTTAATTTAGGATTATCTGAAACAAGTCTTAATATCTTGTAGTTTAGCTTCTTGAGTAAATCTCTCCATATTTTTCAACCATAATAAACTTTTTTTTTACAGAGAAATGAACAGTATACTTTCAAAAAAACTTTTAAATCATGTACAGTCATGTTTAATTTTTACATGGAGCGGGTCACCTCATGGGGGCAGCCATGTTGGATCACATGACCAGCTGAATGTTATCTCAGTGACCCCACATTATACAGACACCTTCGTTCATGGAATCAATGAATTATGTCTGACTGTGTATAAAATGTTTCAGCAATTGCATACGCTGTGAAAAATACTATTTCGGTTTTTCTACTTCAAAAATGTCATGTTTCAATCAATATGTTACTTGCCATTTCTTTGTAATTGTTTTTGAATTTCTGAGTGAAAAGTTTCTACACCAAATTTTCTTCAGTGCAGGTCATTGAAAGCTTTTTAAGATGTTGCTGAATTGACACTAGGTGTCAGAATAAGTGTAGGTTGAGAATAGTTGATTAGTTGATTACGATTGGTCAAGAATTTAACCCTGTAAAGCCTGACATACAGTCAAACCAAAAGACCTTCAACATTTTCTCACACGATCGCAGATTATTTGCTATAGTTGAGAAAATGGTAATAAAATATGACAAGAACTCATCTTGGTAATGTCAGATAATTTTGATAGAAAGGTATGGATTGCAATCAGCTGTCAGCTGTTAAATTTAGGTACACAATTAGATAATACCAATTTAGGTCAACAAATTACCAAGCAATGCTTAATTTTGGTCAGTCTGTGGTGTAAAAGGTCGCATTAGCAATTAAAGAAAAAACACTGAAGCAAAACATAGTCAGGTCAAAGTGTCTGAATAATTTTGATCCCAAATTTTTATCAATTTTACTGATAGTCCACTGTATGAAGAATTTTTGGGTCACAGTTTACTTTATTTTGCTATCCTTACTTACATAAATGAACTATAGTGTCCTGCACCCTCTAGTAAAAAAATATCTGGTGTCTGAATAATTTTAGTTTGACTGTATGAAATAATAATACATGTAGTGTAGTACATTGTGTACACCTGGTTTTTCAACTAAGTTTTGTGCGTATCAAATATGATACAGTAGGAATTATAGTAAGATGCATTTAGCGCCAAAACAATTATAAAGCTATGAAATGAGATTTAAATCTTTAGTTTTGCATATTTTACTTTGTCTCTTGCTTTTAAACGTGTTTTAGAGGTTGCAAATGCCTTTACTGTTGTTTCAAAAGTAGACCAATGGCAAGTCTGACAAGTGCCATCCATCACTGCAGTGATTTGTGATTCTGTGTGTTCGGATACAGCAGTGGGATCATAATTTCACTCTACGGGAAGTGATATGACCAAATGACAGGATGTATGGATGTTTGACTGGATGTATCATTTCATTTGAAATGACTTTTGAGGTTAGTCACAGCTGAATGCCTCTCTTTGGCCTTGCGCTAATATTAATAATTACTTCCACAGTTCTGTCCTAAGGATATCTAATTTCATTACATCACTGATAGAATGCTGCCAAAAATGTGCTTAACCGCCAGTTCCAAACAGAAGCCGTCTATTGACAGAGATAATGGAGACATTTTCTCAATAGACTGAGCAAGAAAGCTATGTATGATCCGAAAGTCCATCTCCCTCATGTTATCAGTTGCATGCGTAGGCTGCCTACTATCCTATTACTTTTAAGGTGCAGTCGCATTGAAAAAGCTTTTAGATCCCTAAATGGCTTTTTGGTGTCTGACTAGGTAATAGGTTTATGCAGAATGACAAGGATATTATAGCTAATGCTTGTAAGCCAAGCGAGAAATTACCCCACACTGAAGGTAATGTAACATACGGTAAGAAAATCTGCACCGTGACTATTAAAAAGTCTGTCGCTATTTAGGTAGGTTTGGTGCGGCCCCTTGCGAGATTCACCCCTATTAAAATGCACCGTTTGTGCTTTTGAGGGTTTAACTGCCTTCGGGTCAATGCGGGCACAGTGAATAGTGCTAATGGAGGGGTAATCCACCTGCTGGAAAGCATATAGGTAAAGAAAAGGTCAACGCAACAATGTTAACTTAAACTAAAGCTACAAACTAAAAAAAAAGACTTTATATAGGTTATATGCAGAATTCAGAAACCCTTGTTATGAGCGACACCGGTGGCCATTAAGTGAACAGCAGCCAGCAACTTTTTGCATGTGCACACATAATGTACAAGAGAATGAATGGGATTCAAGGCCCCAATATACTCATTCTATTCATTTTTTTTTTTTTTTTTGTGGGCCTATTTTTAAATAAAGGGTGAAAAGTATTGTTTATGTATTTTATTCATTAATTATTATTTTTTGTTATTAAATATATATTGAGTTCCCTTACAGATACTTGTGCAAATGTTGCCTGCCCTTTTATTAATGATCCGTTTCACTCGGATATACATCACAATCTGGAAAAATAGATCTGTTGCTACTTCGCATCACGACTTTAAATGAGTGTGTAGCTGGAAATGGAAAACCCGAGGTGGAGCTGGTGCTGGAGCGGAGCAATTACATAACATTAAAGGTGAGGAGGGGGAATTGCAGAATGTTTAAGCAATTGTACAGTAAAATTGTGGTGGCCACCACTGATTTCGTACGCACCATCCAGTGCTTCACACAGTCCAGTAGGTGAGGAAAATGCATATATGTTGGTTCACAAAGCTCCATTAAAACATGGAGAAAAATAAGTACAATTGTGCATTTTCGTCACCTACTGGACTGGAGTGTGAAGGACTGGATGGTGCGTAGGAGATTGGTGGTGGCCACCACAATTTTACTGTACAATTGCTTAAATATCACATTCTGCAATTTCCCCTCCTCACCTAAAATGTGACTACAGCATGAAGTGCTGCTTGCATTTATAATGTTCTGGTTCATTGTAATGTATTGTTAGAAAATCTTGGCAATGTTAGAGCACAGGCAAAAGTGGCGGCAGTGGTTAGTTATTAATATTTTGGCACATCAGCAAAACAAAAGATTCATATCATGTTAAGCTCAAGCTTACACCCTCAGGGGGATTCTGTCTGGCGGTCAGAATCATCTCCCGGAGGGCCAACACTTCACATTCATGGGTGGCTGTCTCACCACAAGGCAAATACCTTCTTCTTCAATTTTATTTTGCCAGCTCAAGGCCTAACACTGATTCAAAACAACAGCACTTGGCTTGACCTGTCACAGCAGGTAGTACTTTATTTCTAAATGGTCAGAGAATTGAGGAGGCAGTCGGGCTACAGTACTAATAATTACAAAGATCCAATAACCATTGTGCTGGGAAATTAACAATTTGGCTTTTAAACTGACCTCTTAGGTCAAATTAAACTTCTCCATTCAGCAGAATCAGTTTGGGATGGTGCGCACCACATGGCTCAAATACGTGCCGACACATTAGAAGTTCCCCTTTGTCCCCCACGCCTTGTTCTGGAGTCTGCCGATGTGGAAAGGTAGGGTATGGGGGAGGACAGTGGAGTGTGGCTGCCCTGAACCCTGTCACTTTGATAGAGTGAATACATTGTGAGAGATAATGGAAACTTTCTATTCAGTGAGGAGCAGAATAAAGAAAGCCTTCCCTCTCATTCATCACCATTGATTACCGTAGGCGTCATGTCCCACAATTGGAGCGGGAGAGATGGGCGGCACAACGCACAGAGCTTCAGATGAACCCAGCATGGACTGAAACGAACAATCATCCCAGGACCAATGCTGTCCCATCACATCCCACACAGCAGATCTGACTATATGTATTACATGCATTTGTAGCCTGCTGTAGTCTGTTGTCAATATCAGAATGATAGAACGCTAGATAGAACAAAGAATAGATGGCAGCTCTGGCAGGTAACGTTAGTCAAGCTCACATCAGCTGACTGTCAGCTGATCGACATCTGCCTATTGGAATACAACGCATATCACCTCATTCATATACACAGATCAACCTAATATCGTGTTGGTCCCACTTTTGCTGCCAAAACAGCCCTGAGGCATGGACTCCACTAGAATTTTCTGAAGGTGTGCTTTAACACATGTTTGTTCAGCATATCCCACAGATGCTGGATTGATTGGATTGAGATCTGGGGGATTTGGAGGCCAAGTCAACACCTCAAACTCGTTGTGCTCCTCAAACCATTCCTGAACCATTTTGGCTTTGTGGCAGGGCACATTATCCTGCTGAAAGAGGCCACAGCCACTAGGGAATACCGTTTCCATGAAAGAGTGTGCATGGTCTGCAACAATGCTTAGGCAGGTGATGCGTGTCAAAGTAACATCCACATAGATGGCAGGACCCAAGGTTTCCCAGCAGAACATTGCCCAAAGCATCACACTGCCTCCGCCAGCTTGCCTTCTTCCCATAGTGCATCCTGGTGCCATGTGTTCCCCAGGCAAGCGGTTTTCACGCACCCGGCCTTCCACATGATGTTAAAAAAACGTGATTCATAAGACCAGGCCACATTCTTCTATTGCTCCGTGGTCCAGTTCTGATGCTCATGTGCCCACTGGCGCTTTCAGAGGTGGACAGGGGTCAGCATGGGCACCCTGACTGGTCTGCGGCTATGCAGCCCCATACGCAAAAAAATTTGATTCACTGTATATTCTGACACCTTTCTATCAAAACCAGCATTAACTTCTTGAGCAATTTGAGCTACAGTAGCTCGTCTGTTTGATCGAGCCTTCGCTCCCCACGTGCATCAGTGAGCCTTGGCAGCCCATGACACTGTCGCCGGTTCACCACTGTTCCTTCCTGTGGGGAACATCCAACAAAAGCTGCAGATTTATCGCGTTGCTCAGGAGCTAGTTACCCTCCTCCACCCCCAGCTCCTCCTCTCGTCCAGTCAGGACTAGTCTTTGTGATATTCCTCTTGAATCAGCCAAATTTCTTCAATTATGTTGTACATTTAATTATTGTCATTAAGAAAAATAATGATATCGCAATACTTTGGTTATGTTCTGTTTACCCTAAGGGGGGTTATCGCTGCCCTCCCTGCTTTCATCCATGCAAGGCTGCATGTTCGATAGATAGATAGATAGATAGATAGATAGATAGATAGATAGACAGACAGACAGACAGACAGACAGACAGACAGACAGACAGACAGACAGACAGACAGACAGACAGACAGACAGACAGACAGACAGACAGACAGACAGACAGACAGACAGACAGACAGACAGACAGACAGACAGACAGACAGACAGACAGACAGACAGACAGACAGACAGACAGACAGACAGACAGACAGACAGATAGATAGATAGATAGATAGATAGATAGATAGATAGATAGATAGATAGATAGATAGATAGATAGATAGATAGATAGATAGATAGATAGATAGATAGATAGATAGATAGATAGATTGATAGAATGATGGCTGCACAAACTAGTTAAATGTAATATTTTCTCATTTTTGATTTTGACTGCCAGTTCACAATTGTGACTTATCCATTGGAAATGTGCTCCCTATGGTCAGTCTAGATTGAATTAGGGAGGCACAGGTGGAAAAGACTCAAGCATAACACACTAGCTCAAGAGGAGCCATTTCAGGCACTGCCCTTCATGGACCCATGTCAGCGGGGAACTTGTGTCTTTATGGGGTTTTTTTTTATGGAGGATGTGAATATGATGTGAAGGTCACAGGGTTTTAATAAAGCACTCGGGGCTCTGTAACACGTTCTGTCTCTTAGAGGGGACATAATGAAATCCGGCGTGTGGCTGTGGTCTCTGGACTATTAATGATGTCACTCAGGGACACGCAGACTGTTATGAATCTTGTGAAGGTGGTGCTGGTTTCAAGGTGTTATATACACACACACACACACACACACACACACACTATATATATATATATATATATATATATATATATATATATATATATATATATATATATATATATATATATATATATATATATATATAATAGATATCTAAATCTATCTAATAGGGGTGTAACGGTACATGTATTCGTCCCAAACCGTCGCACTATGGACGTCACAGTTCGTGCATACAGTCAGATGATGAATACAGTCAGTCACAGGCAATCCACACCCCATCCAGAAGGGGGCATATGCGGTAATGCAATGCTGTTCACCACAACTGGAAAAAGAGCAGAAGAAGAAGAGACAATCTGCACCAGTGTTGCCACGTCCGCTGTTTTCCCACGGAATTGGGCTACTTTAACACCGAAACACGATTGGGCTTGTTTTGGGCTAGTTTTGAGTAGCAATTGGGCGGGTTTTGTTGTGAAAACCTGGCAACCCTGATCTGCACCAACCCAAAACAAGAGAGGGCATGCAAGAGCTTGTTAGAAGCCTATATGATGAGTTTTCGTGAGTTTTTGTGAAATGCTCAACAAACTTCATGGAAGGAAACCAGGATGGCAGAAAGCGACATCCTGTTTGTTTTGTTCCACAAAGGCTTTTTAAGGCTCTTTACAGCTTGGAATGTATTACTCTTATCTGTATGACCATAAATTACTCATAAATTAGTATTTTATGTTATTTGCACTGTTATAATGATACACAATTATTTGGTATTGTGCCGATTTGTGTCGTGGAAGTCTCACTACTTCAGTCCAGTGATGAAATATGCGTGTCTTTCACTCGCTCAGATGTAGATGGTACTTTTTCTCCTTCTCGCTTCTTGAAAAAGTGTAATATTGAACTTTGTGCATCTGCCATTGTCACCGCATGTTAAAAAGAAACCTAGCATTGGGGATTTGTTGCTTTTTGTCCTCACAATGGGGCATCTATCAGTAGGGGCTAACGTTGACCCCCTGATCTCCATGAGAGATCCCATGATGACCATGAGACTTGTGGCTATGAATTAAGGTCTTTACATTTCCTTTAATTCCCCTTAATAATTCAGAAGAAATATGTTTAATCATTACATGGTGTGTATAATTTAGCCCTTTTTCTTGAAGCCAGCAGATAATATAATACATTCTTGCCCCTGATGCCATTTATGCAACAAATAATTGAAATATAATCATAGAACTGCATTGTATGCTAAAGGCCAAGAAGACCATGAAAAGTGTCTAATATGGCCTGACCAGTTAGTGAATAAGTTTTCCTTAATTTCTTTGTCTCTTCTTCATATTTTGAAAAAAAAAATTGAAAACAAGACAAATTATTGAATAGTTTCTGGGGTGAAGCCACAGTTCACATTATATTTCAATGAAGGTCGCTGCTGAGAAAGGGAACAAATTGCTCTCCATGGAAACCTGTAGTCCAATTAGAGCCGCTCTCTGCTAGTGCAGCTTAGCAACTCTAGATAATGTGTATATCCTTTCAGCTCCACACATTAGGTCCAGCAGTCATCTTGGGGTTAGTGGACACAAGCCCTGGTTAGCCAGTGTTAGCTCGCTGTCACAGAATACAGTGTGTGTGGCCTGGTAAACCCTACATTATGGGGACAGTGTGTCCCCACAAAAATGGCAATATCGGAAATCCTTTTCCTTGTGGAAAAAAGTTTATAAATCATACCAAGTTATGTTTTTTTTAAATGTAAAAATGCAGAAAGTTTTCTGTGATGGTATATATTATACAATTTGTGCAGTATAAAAATAATTGTGTGTGTGTGTGTTCATGTTTCTCTATCCCCGTGGGGACTTGAACCTGAATGCACACTGACTCATTGGGACTTGAGGAAACAAGCTTATAAATCATACAGAATTAGTTTTTTTTTATTTTATGAAAACGTATAAATGCAGAACATTTTCTGTGATGGTAGGTTTAGGGGTAGGGTTAGTATAAGGGGATAGAATATACAGTTTGT
>CM042247.1:26922842-26927842 GCA_023566225.1 Romanogobio albipinnatus
TGAACTGTTAACAACTATCCCCACTCCAAACAGCCATAACATAGCTAACTATTCTCTATATTTGCTCTGCAGCAGCAGCGTAGCAGATCTATTCCGCCAAGACCAAATAGCCTACATTAACTTTGTCATATCACCATGATAAAATCTTACATTAATAAATGTAAAAATATAATCATTCTAAGCTTCAAACATATGTTTAGTCCGGTAGCAAAAGGAGCAGTAGGTTACCTTCAATCGGAATGATGGTGAGGCCTAAGCCGCTGCCAGGCTCTTTAGTGATGTAACATAACCGTGGACGAGAACAGCCCTCTACGGGATGGTAAGCTCTAGCGAGCGACATGAGGTCTCTTCTCTCTGAAACCGCAAACTCATAATCCTGATCACTCAGCACTAACAGATATAGCTTCAGTCCAGACACTTGCACCTTCAGCACCACCTGAAAACAAGACACAAGTTCCAGACAAGACTGAATATACACAGTACAGTGTGCTGGAAGGTGGAAATACTTTACAGTAAGGTCTCATTAGTTAACGCATTAAGTAACTAACGATGAGCAATACATTTGTTACAATATTTATTAATCTTTGTTATCTGTTCTTGCTAGTTCAGGTCCATAAAATAATATTAAGATGAAAACTTAGTAAAATACGATGAACTAACAATGAGAAATACTAACATATTTTTCATTGTTAGTTCATGTCATGTAGTTAACTAATCTTAAACAAATTGAACCTTATTGTAAAGTGTTACCGGTATGTTCAATAAAAAATGATTATATAGTTGTTAATTTTGTAGGATGAATATTGTTATAAAATATGTGAAGTATTGGGAGTATTGTACTTTTAAGAACATATAAAGTAAGTGTTTTTCCCCCCACAACACTCTGGAATACTTAATTCTCATTGGTTAATCATGTAATTCAGCTGTCTAATTTTTCCATAATATTTGTCATCGGCAATGGCAATTTGCTGTAATTTTGTAGCTATTGTATAGGGACAAAAAGTAATTTCAAAATATCTTTTGTGTTCCAAGTCACACGTTTGCAACAAAACGATGGTGAATAATGACAGACATTTTGAGTTAACTCTCCCTTAATGCTGTACATCTACTTGCCAAAATCATTGGTATTCCAGTGTCCGTACGTTTAATTCACAGAATACAAAGCTCTCATGTTTGCATAAGGAAGTGCTCTCACAATCGAGTGGTCCTTGTCATCCACAAAGTCCTCATTGACCTCCAAAACACGGTCCCCCTTCCTCAGCCCGGCCCGGTCTGCACTGCTCCAAGGCTCCACCTGGCGCACCACATGTCCCCTGCAGCCAGTGTCCTTGCTCAGGTAGAAGCCAAAGCCCTGACCCTCCTCCCGCTTCAGAACACACAGCCGCGGATGCACATCAGGCTCTGGGGACATTTAATCCATCGTTCTTTACTGTCATGTGAAATCTCCTTTTCTTTAAGCCAGTTAATGATCTATCAGTTGCTGATTGGATAAAAAGGATCGAAGAAGTAGCCTAACCTTTGTCATCCGAGATCACTAAAGCAGGGTTGTCAATCCCTTCTTTCGGGTTGAAGGTGAACTTTCTGTGGAGAACATTTGCACTGAGCTGAACATATTTTTTATGTAAACAAACCAAAAATAAGATCCTTTAAACCAGATTTATTAATGCTTATTGCTGTACATTTAAAGAGCATTCTGAAGACTTACTTTGGTAACTCTGGGGCATCCACTGGATCTGTAATAATGAACAATTAAAATATATTAAAAAGATAATCCATGCCTACACTCATAGAAAAAAAAAGGTACAAATGTTGTCAGTGCGGTGGCACCTTTTCAAAAGTTACTAATATGTACCTTTAAGTTAATAATATGCACCCGTTAGGAGTAAATAAGTTACAAAGTTGTAACTTTTGATACAAATTTTCAAAAAAACTATTCTGAGAGTCTACTCAAATATCATGATGTGTTAACGTTTTAAAGACAAGTGAAATACAGTTTGATATTAACCATTGTCCAGTGGCATCAGAAACTTGCTTTGCAGAGGACAAACTATTTTCTTGAAATACTTAAATGGCAGACATTAAGCCTATCTAAAAAGGTTCTGATTAAACATGAATTAGCAGGACACAATTTCATGGATTCAAAACCACAAAACAGGGCGTTTTTTCTTTACAATATTTGCCTGTGAGTTGCACAGCAAGGACCGAGCTGCTTTACATTAAAATAACACTTAGAATGTTTGCCTTCAGGCAAATATAATTTGAAAACACAGTCAAACTGTACAAAATGCTGACTTGAGTTCAGAGTACAAGAGGAAAATCTTTAGCTGTCTGGATCCAGTGCTTATTTTTTTTCAGTACTAAAGAAAATGAATTTGTACAGAGAGGCAATGAAGACATCAGCTTATTTATATAATTGTAACTCTTTGACTGTTTAAAAATATTAAACTTTTTAAAAAATCTTTAAAGAAAATAACGTTCCAAATTCTCAGATGTAGTTTTTTAATAGTGTGCATCAAAAGTAATAAAAGTGATATAACTACGACACAATATATATCACAATATACATAATATCACACCTATCCATCTATCGCTACAACATTAGCTTTTCCTCCTTTTTATTTATACAGTTAAGTTTGTTGATCTCCACTGATTTGTAAAAAAAATAAACCCTATTAAAAGTTATTTTCAAACATTTACATTACATGCGCAATCACTGCAGTGTAAAACATTGTATGTATATACGTATATATACAGAGGTAAATTACCTGTGGTGAATCTCATGATCCTGCTGAGCACTAGGCTTCGTGAGGGTGCAAGGTACACATTTAAATGAAGCATTAAAATGCTTTTGTCAGTATGGCTCCTCCTTGTTCCACTAGGAGATTAATATTTAATCTCAGGTTTATGAGACTACACCTCTGCCATCATCAGATATGAAGGAAATATTACATAAACAACTGTAATTAAGACGACTGACTACAACTAACTCCCCTAATAAGCCTGATTGTTTTTGAGATGGTAAAAACTAGCCTCTTTTTAATGAAAGTCAAAGCAAGACAAAAAACCATTAGTAGTTTTATTTTTTAGTTTATTGCACAGTAAATTTCATTCACAATTTGCTAGTTCAAACATTTTTTTCAATCATAGATTCAGACAAGAGAAATGTTAATATTGCGGAAGCATCTAAAGGCTTGTCTTGGTTAACCTTGTCTAGAGCACCATTTGACACTCAAACATTGTGTAAAGACTTTAACCATACACAAAAATGTTTGAGAACTGTGAACACACATAATTCATATGATAACAAGAGACCCTAAATTAAAACATATGCATAGTAAATGGCTTTAAATGGCAACATTTGTCATCGTGCAACAAGGTTTCAAGTAGTAATCTGAAAAATCTTTCCCACAAACAATCAAATAAAATGCATTTGTCACAGTGTTTCCTCAAATTGGCCTAATGCTAATGTAGACAGATATGCTGTAAACACAATACGAAGTCAAATCAACCCTTTACAAACTAAGTGAGAATATTAAAGGTACAGTTGCCCATGCATTTGACTTTCTTTCTTCAGATAAACACTTTTTTTTTAAATTATCAATTTCTGCGAGTCCACATAATGCAAGTGAATGAGTGCTGCTCGATTGATGCGATCATGGGGGTAATCTATACGACCCCAGTGGATGAATCAATGTCTTTTGAAGCTAACTGTAAGATGTGTGTAAGCAAAATACTAATATTTTTAACTTCTTAACATTGCTTCCGGTCTGCAGTGATACAAGTGTACTTGAGAGGGACGTTTTGACAAGATGTATGCCAAACTTGTAAACACGCTTAAAACAGTTGGCCAGAAACTAGTTTTTATAGTTAAGAGTTAAAATAGTAGTATTTTTCTTACACATACCTATCGTCTTACTTGAGAAGACATTGATGCATCCAATGGGCTCGTATAGATTACGTTGTGTGTGGTTTTTCAAGCGTCAACCAAGTGGCACCCATTCACTTGCATAACATCGACTCACAGAGACGGATGATTTTCCTAAAAATCTTCATTTTTGTTTATCTGAAGAAAGAAAGTCATATACAACGGGGGTGGCATGAGGGTGAGTAAATGATAAGAGAATTTTCATTTTTGGGTGAACTATCCCTTTAAGGCTGACTGGATTGAGACACTGAAACATGGCAATAAATATCCCTTTGAGAAATAAGACACTTATTCCTTTAGATTCAAAGATAATTGCATCACTTTGTACTGTTCCCTGTTCCCGTATGACTGCCCTTTTCCAGTAAGCTCAGAGTTTGCCTCACACCGCTCTCTACTCGCCTGAAGTGCATCTTTTTCCAGAAACTCGGGTGCTGTTTCCGACCCCATTCCAGGTCTTTCAGGAAGACCAGCAGTTGCTCGCGTACACGTTCTCTGTCCCAGGAAAGGGAATTTTTTCCAATAACGCTCAGAATGGGATGCCAGTCCTCTGAGATGTTTGAACCCTCCGTTACAGAGGCCAGGACTTTCACCCGCCGGCCTTCCTTCACTCGAGGATCACCATGCACGTACAGCGACTGCTTGCCCACATCGGTAAGATGGTTCAGATACAGGCTGGGAGGAAGTACAAGTATAAAACATCTATTAACATCACAAATTAGCATGAAATCAGGTGGATTTATAAGAGAGATATATATTTAATTAGACTATTTACAAACAACACAAGTATTTTGCTACTCACTGTACTGTGTGGATGCTGGGATGTTCACGACAAGCATCGACCAGCGTGAGAGCTGCACTGTCTCCGATGTTGTTGTATGCCACATTCAGTTCCTTTAACATGCCATGCTGGCCCAGTCTCTCAGCCAGCATTTGTGCCGATTGGTCCCCGAGGCCTGTGTGCATCAGATGCAGCTGTTGCAGAGAGTGGTTACCAGACAGACCTTCCAGTAAATGGCTGATGCCGGTGTCCGACAAGTTGTTGTCACACAACCTGTGATCAGAGCAACAAAAAAAG